>JAXGGA010010285.1:0-47620 GCA_038373865.1 Uloborus plumipes
ATGTTTCATCTAAAACTCTGCAATAGATGATGAGGGAACTAAAAATATGTAAATTTGAGAGCGTATGTATGAGACTTTCAAAAATGTCCCGAAATGTACTCCCCTGTCCTATGCTCTTTATCATATCCGTGATCAGTTTATTACTATAAAATTAGCAATTTTACAGTTTATTACCATAGAATTATCTGTATTATACTATAAAAACAGCAGTATAATACTGGCAGCAGAGGTTCCAGCTTAAAACAGTAAATTGCACATTAAAAAACTGAAACTAGCAATTTTACAGTTTATTGTAAAATTAGCAATTTTGCAGTTTAATGTTGTAAAATTACTATAAAATTAGCTGTATTATACTGTAAAAAAACACTGATTTTTTATAATGCAACTCGGCCTCAAATAGCCGAGAAAAAAAGTTTGTATAAACAAGATCCTAACTGTAGAAGAATAAATACATCATAAGCGTTCTCAAAATACTCAATTAAATCAGTAAAATCTGCGGACGAAGCGCGAAACGCCATTTCAGAAACTAGGAAACTTAATGGGGGAAACCGTTTTTCTCAGGAGAACAGCCGAGTCTACTGTTAGGTCTGATGAGATAATACTTAAGCTATTTATATAGCTCGGTGGTTTCATTGTAGAACTAATAATGCACTTAGCTCAAGTAACAGCTGGTAAAACATTAGCGAGTTTCGTTTCTTCCTGCTACTTTTGTGTTATATGTTAGCGACTGCTTTTAACGAGTAATATATTGACATTGATGAGAATATGAAAGAAATTATGTTCACTATAATAATAATCTAGCTTGGTTCGAATGTCCTTTAAGTATTACATCTGTTATTCTACAAATGTATACTATTGAACTGATTCTATATATCCTATCTGTTATATGTTTTTATCTCAGTTTTATTAATTTCCCAATTTTCCTAAAACCATTGCACGAAATATAGGGGAAGACCGCCTATTTTGGACCACTGCTTAAATTGGACCTCGGGCTTAAAATCTAGTACAGAGATCTATGCTACACTTTGACGGTAGAAATATAAAGTTTTAGGAATAAAATCATTGTGTATGAAGTTTCACCAGTCTTCGAACTGCGTAGCGTGATTTACGGCATGATTTATGTTGAAAATGTGTAAAATCTTATTTTGCGGACTTGTACCAAGTAAGATACAACTAAAACTTGTAAGCTGAGGTCAACTACTGCTATAGCATGATGATCTGTGTTTAATAAGGATTACATATATGTATTTACATGCGCGATTGTGATAATTTTTGACACCGAAAAAAGCTGAAGAATAAAAAATGGCATGTTTTCCTTTATTGGACCGAAAAAATTTTCCTTTATTGGACCGGTGGTCCAATTTAAGAATATAATTTCACACAAGTCTTTTTATTAATCGTAACATAAAATAAGTGACTCGTCTTATTTAATAGCGTAGTTAAAATTATTTTAAGCATACTTTAACACCTATTCACGATATTCATTTAAACTCTTTTTATCAAGCACATTTTTATCAAGCAGAAGCTACAACTTCTAAAAATGTAGGTTTTTTACCCTCTTCATTCATTAAGCTGCAGTTTCAGGTTGTTAAACATATTAACTTAAATAAAATGTATGCTGGTTTACCGAGAGAAAAATATGAAATTCTCGATATTTTCGATAAGACTTTAAAAAGAAACAATTTATATGCTACTAAAATGTTCAATGTAGCTGAAGCAGTTCTTTTCACTGTTCAAAAGCCCAAAGTATATTGATGTATAGAGGTAAACACCAGGTTGGAGCAATATTGAGTGATGAACGTGGTAGAAACACACTAGTCATTTCCCACATGGGAGCAACAGAATTTCAAGCTCTCCATGCTTATTTTCAAAAGATTACGTTCAATGTATGAACTTATCGTAAAAGCATCCCCTGGTGAGCAATATGCTTGTTCAAAAAAAAAAAAAAAAAAGTTGGATCACAAACGATAATTCACACAATGGATGCAACATTTCATAAAATATGTTAAGCCAAGCAATGTAAAAAGAATGTCCTTCTATTAATGGATAGGCACAGCACTCACATAAATAACATTGATACAATAAACTTGGCTAACGAGAACGATATAATAATGCTTTCTCGTTAAGCACATCATGCACGTAGATGTGGTCTTTATTCCGTTTCTGTCTATATATGTGTAATCAAGCATGAGATACATGTTTGCGAAAACATCCAATGAGATCCATTATCTAATATCGCATAGGAGAACTGTTTGGTACCTCTTATGGGCAAACCGCAATGAAGGCCATGGCAAATGCTGTGAGTTGATTTCAAAGAACATGAGTTTGGCCCGTTAATTTACATGTAAGAACTAGCTACGATTTAAATTAATACAAATTCTGCAGAATCGGTGGATAGTTCTCATCAAAACATGATTGTCAACTCTAACTATGATTTTGTAAAGCCGGCTCACATATCTTCTTTGTTTAAAAAAATAGAAGTAAAAAAGGAAGGCTGTCTCAGCAATAATTCTAACTCCGTATAAAAGAGGCATAGAGCAAAAAAAGTCCCACAAGAAGAAGCAAGAAACTGCACAAAACAGTTGTTATTGCAATATTTGTCATAGAGATGAAGTGCAAAACATGATTAAGTGTATGAAATGCTATCGGCGAGTTTATTAACTCTGCGTAAGTGAGGCCGAAGCAAAAGAAATTCTATTGCAAGTTCTGGAAAAAAGCTGCATAGTTCAAATATAAATTATTCTATGATTTCCTTATACGGTCCAATTTAGGAAGCGCATGGTTCAATTTAGGCGCATATATTCCTAAATTGGACTTTTGCAACTTTTTATAAGATAATTTTTTAAAAAATAATGTTCATATTTTCAGAAAATATAAGCTGCTAGGGCGGTTCCTGATTAAATTGAGCACACGATGCCCTATTTAGCATTTCTGTTTCGCTTCACATTGAGCGACACAGGCCTCCTGTTCTTAGGGGGTCCAATATAGGCGGTCTTCCCCTATCTTTAATATCTTTTGCTTTGAATGTATATAAATTATCCCAAAATATTTGCCTATTAATGTCCCATACGTAACGCAAAATCTCGAAGTATTTATACATTCTTTTCACTAAAAATGACGAAAACGAAGTTTTATGTTGTTTTTAACTTTGAATTGCATTTTACAGCGAAGAGATATAAATAGATTTAGCGCTTTAGTGTTACATATGAGAGTTTACGCAAATACTTTTCAATGACCCACATTTATGGTGGGACTTCAAGCATAACTTATCGTGCACAATTGTCCTATTGAGCAAAAAATGCAAAAATTGAATGTATCATATTATTTTTATGTGATTACTTTTGTTACTAAAATAAAAAAATACATATATGCGTATTTTAGATACTTAAATGTAAGTTATTTAATACCTAGAATCCTAACTCTACCCATGTCAAACGAGTAAATCCATGCTCTGTCAGAACAGTTGCCATCGAATGATACTCAAACGGCTATCCGAAATTGGTCAGACTGTTTAATTTTGAGGTGAATATTGAATGAACTTAATTCACCCAACAAACGTTTATGTAACACTGTTGATCTGAAGCTTCCAACAGGTTTCTAATTAATTGGAATCTTTGCCCAAAATTTCTCGAATGATACTCAAACGGCTACCAGAAATTGATCAGACGGTTTAATTTGGAGGTAAATATTAAAGGAGCATAAAACACCTACCAACCGTTTATGTATCACTGTTGATCCAAAGCAGCGGTAGGCAACCCGTCGATCGCGATCGAACGGTAGATCTCAAGACCTCTTTGAGTCGATCGCTGCAACATTTTGAACCTTGCTTTCTTTCTGCATAGAATTAATAAAGAGTAATTTCTGGAGTAAAAATTAGGTTAAAATTTGACGTCTAACCAAAGTTATTTGAAAATTTTCTACACTTATTTTAGTCACTGAAACTTTTTATAGTCACTATTTTGTCAATTTAATAACAAACAATAAACTTGTGTCTGAAAAGTGTTGATGCGGATTAAGAAAACGTAAATTTTAGTAATTTTAAGCAACTACTAGATACCTATCAAAGTCTCTCTTTGATAAGAGTTAATATACAATTTGAAGTCAATCTCAACTTAGAGCAAAAATCTCAACTTAACCATGAAAAAAATATGCGTTTACGTGCAAACGTTACACCCCCCCCCCCCCGCTCTTAGTTGATCTTGTGTTAACATTAAAGTTGGAAAGTAGATCTTTAGTCACTTTAGGTTGCCAACCGGTTTCTAATTACTTGGAATCTTTGCCCAAAATATCTCAAATGATACTTAAACGGCTCCCAGAATTTGATCAGACTGCTTAATTTGGAGGTAAATATTAAATGAGCATAATTCATCCATCAACCGCTTATGTACCACTGTTGATCTAAAACCTCCAGCCGGTTTCGAATTACTCGGAAATCCCAAGTTTCCGAAATCACGCGCTTTCTTTTCTCTCTTGGCTTTTTGCTCACGTCCCCATTGGAAATCAAGAAGATAGAGCGCTCTCTCTCTTATGTGATTCAAACTTCGATAAAATGATTCCACTCCAGTCTCTCCTTGTGCTCCGCATGAGAAATACGTCAAATGAGTGCTTCCTAAAGACGTATTCGATTACCTTTAAAAGTTTCGGTAATGGGGATGCCGTTCTGTGGCGCAATTCATTTCATTTCACTTCAGGTACAGACGATTAGATTAGAGAAATGCGCCTTCTTTCTTTAAATTTTGAAGGCAAAACTATGAGCTAAACATAATTGGATAGTTTATTTTAAACCGACAATAAAAGTGGTTGGTAAAATTTATTCAAATGCGAAAAATAAACATTAATCATTTAAGAACAGAACATATGTGTCCCAAAAGCTCAAAATTTACTTTATAAATTACCGAACAAAAAAGAGCTACTTTTATTCATATTTTTCTCAATATTGGCAAAAAATTAATTTTCTTCTAAATACATTGTAATTTTACTTTCAAAACATCTCAAATGAAATAATAAATTGATTAAGGATGTAGCAAAATCACGATGAAACATGAAACAAACATAATTTTAGAATTGTTTATACTCAACAAAGACCACTTCGAAAATTAAAAGAAAAAATGTTTAACAGATTAACTATCATCTCACAAAAATTCAAGTTCAATCATTTACACAAGCATTTATACTGTTCCTAAAAAAAGAACTCCTTGGGATAGGTTTTGAATTGAGCGAATGATTTCAACACAATTATGATTACATTTTTAAGAGAGATTTTTACATGCTAGGCTGTCCTCACAAAAAAATAACTTTTAATGCCTTTATTTTCAGTCAAAATATGAGAGATGGCAAAATAGATAACGATGGCTAATAGTTTCTTTTCCTTTGGAAAAGTGGTATAGAGTGTGAACTTGTAAAAATAGATATTTTTAAATCGGTTTTCCCACTAACTTTCAAATCAGTGCTCAAATGGCTTCTTAACATTATAGTTATATGCCGTGCACTCTGTTTCATGTTAAAAACGCTTTAAAATTATTTTTAAAATACAAATAGAATGCATATAGTTATGTAAGGAGGACATTAAAAAAATAATTAAAGAATATTTTTTATTTGAACAATGAGAAAGATAATTTTATTTTTCTTCTGCGGGTCACACACACAATGAGTAGCAAATAAATAAAACTTCTCGTTATAGAACATTGCAACTTTTTTTTTTTTTTTCAAAAAATGAAGTAATTTAAGTAAGTAAAATTTTTTTTCCCAGTCCAGGAACAAAATTTTTTTTTCTTTACCAAAATAATTCAAAAGTAAATGAATAACTAACAAAAATATATATGCATTTGAAATTTTCACTTGGAGTTTTAAGAAGGATCTACAGTCCATATAGCTAAACATTTGGGACCTATTTATTTAAACCATATCGAATTTATTTTATTTCTAGTCTTTACTGCGATAATTTACAAAGCGATTACAAACGATTCTACTGAATAACTTGAAAAATTACCTTCAAAATATTTTCCCTTTAAATTCATGAAAATGTTACTCAATTATGCAAGTAAAACAAAGATTTTTTTTCAGAGCTCCATGTTAATAGCTGGTTCCATTCATCAGAGTTATGAAAGTTGAAGAAAAAAAAATCTTTTCCCAAATTTATGTTTGGCCTTGTCTTTTGCAGTCAACGAAAGTAAGTTTTATGAAATGAAAACTTTCGGCTTTTAGCTGAAAACGTTTTTGAATTGAAAGTAAATAATTGTTCAATGTATGAACAGCAGAATAGCACTCGGGTGCTAGATAAAAACCCAGGAATTTATTGTTAGGAATTAGGGATAAATCACTACATATAAAAACATAGTTAGCTTGAAATACACCAAAAAAAAGCATGAAAGAAGATTTTTTCTTTTTAAATGTAACATTCAAATGTTTTATTATAAATTTAAAAACAATCTCAAAAAGTGTTTAGTATTTTCATGTATTTCTCACCGACAAATGGTATATTGCTAATAATAAAAACGTCATCAAGCAGTTTTCATCACCCTGAAAAAACAAGTTAGCACACTCCTCCCCCCACCCCCCTCTATCTATCTCTCATTCGCTTAAATGATATTATAATACTTTCACACATGTAATCCGGCATACCTGTTGAAAGTTATAGTTATTGCCCGTTTCTTTTTTTTTTCTTTGTGATTTGATTAAGGTTTCATCCTTTGTGATTTAAAAAAGTATAAATTACAAGTTATCACCATAAAAATTGGAAATCTGTAGCCAATAATATATCGTAAAAAACAAACTCTAAAATACATAAAAGTTCATTACACAAGACTTTCCTTTAACTTAATTATATGAATTAAAAGTTCTGTACTGTACTTTGAAAAGTAGCACAAAGTCATTATAGAAAAGAACTTTAGAACTTTTCGTCAGAGCATCGAATCGATGGAAGAGTAATCATACAGGAACTGTCACTACCTGCGCGTTAAAGTTGAGGTATTGATTGGGAGAAGTATCTTTATTACAGTGAACTGAATATTGCTTTTAAACATCCGCTTTGCATTTTGATAAAACATGAATATTTTACTGATAAGGTGAGAGATTACCGAGTTAACAAACTTCCAAAGTATCTTATCTGATACTTTTCATTGCTGGTCGACGACCTTGATCTTTCGTTTAAGACATAAAGAAACAATTTCAACTTACTTTTAACTTTTAAAAATCTTCTTCAAGTTGTCGTTGTTGTTTCTGAAACCACTCGGCTACATGAGCCCGGGTGGATATAATTCAACCGCGACGAGATGGCCGGTGTCAATCAAATGAGAAAACGAGTCCATTCCTTAAAATAGGTAGAATTTCTACCCATTCAAATTCCCCCATCAATTGTGAATCCCATTCATCAATTTTCATTTGCATATCACCCCTTCCTAAAAATGGACAATCCTGAAAAAAGGAAGAGTCATAGGCCATCTCTTCGAAGTTGAGTTGTACATCTACCCGATTTAAGGCGGAATAGGTACGGCTTCCGTTTCTACGAGCACCATTAAAGGGGAAGTCTGATTTAGCGCAACACACATGCCATAACACCCGCTTATACTGCCGTGCTAAGCGCAAAAGTGGTATCTGCAGTCGAGCTCAAACTGAGATATCAGTCTTTAATGTTTTGCGCCACTATGTATTTGATTTAAATGAATTTTTTTCAGAATTTTTCAAAAAATATTTCGCGTTCTCAAATGACCATATAATTTTGTATTTTGGTAAAATACGTCTCAAAGAGCTACATGGTGGTGATAACTCAATTTTGTTAAAAAGTGCAGATACGACTTTTGTGCTTAGCACGGCAGTATAGGTCAGGATAGCCATCCACAACACACTCATTTACACAGAGATGAGACAAGAAAGAGAAACTACATCCATGACCGAGCCGGGATTCAATCCCGGGACTTCCTCATCCAGGCCAGATTAATCTGACCACTAGACAAGGTGACCGGCCTTCTTGCAGTTGAACACCTAAGAACCAGACGTTTTGTGGTTATCTGCAAAACCTAAGAAGTTCAGGGCAGTTTTCTTGAAAAATCTCCTTTTGAAAAAATATTAATGTTATCTTAGAAACAGAAATGATCTTATAAAACACGCATTATAAATTTTTAAAAAAGGGGTAGTGGGAGGAATCTTTCAGTTTTACAAAATTAGTGATATTTTTGTAAAAATGACTGAAAATTAGGAGAAACGCTCTGTAAAGAAAAATTAACTGCTTACATTCAATTTAGGGGAGACTGGGGACGGTTGTGACGCGGAGCGGTTGTGACAGTCGTCATATTAGCTAAACCATAAATAATACCTGGTTGAAGCAAAGAGAGAGAGAGTATCAGCATGTTTGTCTGAATGTGTGTCAAAGCATTGCGGTAGCCATCGAGCGATATTAACGCTAGCAGAGGGGTTGGTTACTTTACAACAGTCAAAAGTAAGTTTTTTTGTTCGATGTCTTTTAGTAATTCCTGTTGAATGAGTACAGATAGAGAAATGAAAGTTTTCTGCTTGCTAGTAGTGAACCTTAATAGTGAAATAGCAGTGATTACTTTTTATGTAGGCTATTTTGTATTGCAATGGTGATTGCTGTTTTCAAAAGTAGTGGATTGGGGTCGGTTGTGACAAATTGCGTGGGGACGGTTGTGACACGAGTAAAACTGTTTTTATCATATTTGATGCCCGTAATACGCTTGGAGAAGACAGAAAGAGGGCAGTGTGACCTAATGAAATATAAAGAAGCTTATAAAGAAGTGAAACTTTTTTTTCTTTCGGACAGCTTTGGAAATGCAACGTTAATCGTAAGTCTTTGCTACGAAACATTCATTCGTAAACGCGATGGAGCCGGCCGGCGCGGTCACAATGAAAACAACGTGTGCATAGGTTATATTGCTCATAATAATGTGTTTTTGAGCTTACATATACGCTGAAAGCAGATATGAGAGTAAAATGGCTACTGAGAAATGGTTCCGTTCATTTATGAATAGACATGTTTCACGTTTGTTCGTGTAGCTCATGGGCTCATGCAACTAGCCTTTTAAGAGTAACAAGCTTCAATAAAAGAAATAAATGTGGAATATTTCTTTGATACTTGAGAATTGTTATGAACAGACACGGTTATGACCCACAGGATGTGCATAATGTTGCCAAAACAGACGTTACGATATTCCAAAAACCTGATATTTTTGTAAGACTTGGTATAAGGCTACTTCAACTGAACGACACACATTGTTAAATGTTAAACTTTCCCAGATGAAGGTTATGTTGAGTTACGTTTAATATTACTTGAAATTAAAAGTGATCTAGACTGTTTTGCTGTATTTTTGAACTTGTCACGACCGACCCCAAGCACTGTCACAACCGCCCCTGGGGTGGGGTCGGTTGTGACATTTTTTCCTTTTTTGTTTATTTTGGTCCTGTGAGTTAACTATTGTACTTAGGGAGAAAATTTTAGTGTTTATAAGCAAGCAAATAAACACTTTAACATAAAAACAACTTTAAACCAGCTCACATTCATTGTTAAGGGATCTATGGGGGAGCAAATGAAAATTGTCACAACCGTACCCAGTCTCCCCTACTTAGATTATTTTGCATGTACAAATGTTTCAACTGGAATTTGTGGACCGAAGGTTAAGAAATATTTTAACAATTTAAGATTTAAGTCGAATTACGTGAATTTATTCGGAAAGTTCTTCATAATTATTATTTTTTTCGCGGTAAAAAGACTTTAAATCGAAACACTCATAAGTACTTGCAAAACATGCATACCACTCATATTTCAACATTGAATAGAATTTCGAAACCATGCTTTTCGTAGACAGTTGAGAGAAAATGTTATTCCTCACAAAATGTAAATAAAGATTTTACTTCAAGTATAATTACTGCAGAAACGAGTTATTCAAAGGTTTAAAGCTTGAGCTATAATTTACGTAACTTGAAAATCTAAGTGTTTTTATAATTTTAAAAATCTGGTATGGGTCCCACACTACTTCCTTTTACGTGTAAATTTCTTTGTAGATGCCTTAGTGTTAAAATAGTGCTAGGAGTGAGCAAGATAGCAATTTGAATATTTACACCCCTAGTTTGCCACGAAACAATAAAAACAAATGTTTTACAATGATTCATTTTCTAAATATCGCCGATTTTAACATCATTCAGTGGATTTTTCACGAAATATCGCCAATAGCGCCAAATTGAACCCAAATTCAAAAAATATTTTTTTCGCCAAATTTGTCGCCAACTTGGCGATATGTCGCCAAGTTAGCGTCAAACACTTGGCGATCAAAAGCTTGGCGACATATCGCCAAGTGGTAGCGCCAATTCATATCACTTGAGTCTGCAGTGAAATTAACACTGATTTACCCCAAAAAAGGGGTAAAACACCCCCTTGGAAACATTCAAACGCAACCACAAGGGGAGGTGCACAACTAAACCATCCTCAGAGCCTACATACCAAGCTAGAAGCTTCTATGGCTTTTAGTTTTTGAGTTATGCGACCCACATACGCACATACAGACGTCACGAGAAAACTCGTCGTAATTAACTCGGGGGTGGTTGAAAATGATTTTTCGGCTGGTTATATGTTGGCATGTACATATGCACGTGCTGACAGGTCGAAAAAACGACTCAACATTCATTCAGGGGTGAGCAAAATCAAAATTTAGACCCAAATTTGAGTGATTTTTTTTTTCGCGATCACAATACTTCCTTTACTACGTAAAAGGAAGTAAAAATCGGGGTTTTTCAGATATACTATTTGTAGAAAATGTATATTTTCAAAAATCACCTTTCCGACAGTCTTAAAAAACGAAGAAAATTGAGCAGAAAATAATTGAACTTATACATCCTCCCTCATTTTAAATGAAAGATTTCATGGTAAATCCAACAAAATTCAATCAGATTTGTTAAGATATGTCCAGATGAGTCCCCACTCCAGCAGAAATTATTCGTAATAAATGGTGGCTGCCTCTGGTCAGTGATGCCAGAAATCTATCACTAATCTATTATCAGCAAAAGTTGAAAAATGTTTAGTATAGTTTTTGTTCATTAACTTTTTAATGTGTACCAGATTTTGTGAAAATTGATTCAGTAGACTTTGTGTAAATGGATGAGACATGCGTGTCTATATGGTCCATTAAAGATATGAAACTGTTAAAAAAATTATATAAAGGGGAACCTCATTAATTTGAATATGATTAAAGTGAATTACTGCTAAGACGAATTTCCGATTAACTTTCTATTGGTTGTTTTGTATTATTTGTCGGATGAGACGAACTACGGTCACAATGAATTGGTTTAAAGGGTACCGTGGGTTTTGTTTCAGCATGGTTTTACTGTATTTGATTTATTTATTACTAGCTTAATACCCGGCGTTGCCCGGGTGCTTTTTAATACAACATAACTCTAAAAAAATATTTGAATGAATTCTATCCCATGGGCATATAAAAATTGAAGCAATCTTTTGCGTAATCTAATATCTTTAAACGAGCAATTCTTGTAAGTGTATATATATATATCGGATCTCGAAAACGACTCTAACGATTTTGAAAAAAATTTGGCCAAGGGCATGAAAATGCTTTTCAAGTTTATCTAAATAAGTACTTCGAAGTTTAGAAAAAAAACACGACTTTACAAACCTCTTTTTTTTTTAACCGAGCTGGGCTCGGTCGCCAGGTACTTAATCTAATAAGAGGACCAAAAAATTTTCGCAAAATTAGAATTAAATATCTGTTGGAACCTCTAATTCTTCTGCATCATACAATATTTGCGCCAATGTTCCAAGGAAATTACAACATGAATTATAATTGTTTTTAACTTATAATTAAATGAAATAGGTGAGACTTAAATTGAGGATTCATTGTTAATCGTAATTTTTGTTAAAATACTCATATTTCATTTTATTTCATTTCATTTGCGATCGAAGGCGTGGGAGGGGTTGATGAGAATATATGCAGAGTCCCTGTTCTCTAAATACTCAAATTTAAATGTGTAAAATTTTAACAATTTGTATACTTAAAGGCTCATCTCTAGTACTCTATTTATTCAAAATTGAAAGAAAATGGCCATTTTGAGAAAAAAAAATGTGAACTTTGAGCATTTTGGATTCTTTATTTTATTATTTTTTTTAATTTTAAAACCTCGCCTATGTGAATTCTAGTACATCAAGGAACTTCTGTGCCAAGTTTGATGAAAATCCGACGAAAACTAGATTTGTATAAGAAACAAACATACAAATATACATACATACATTTTTATATGTATAGATTTAACTAAGAAATATTTGGATCATATTTCAATCATTACCGACATCTTTACACTGACTAATCAATTAAAAAGTAATCTTGAAAAAAGAAAGAAGCCTGACAATATGAATATGAAATTTTCAATCGATACATTTAATTTATAATGTTTCAAACTAAAATAACAGTGTATATTTTAAATAATATTTCTTTAATGATTCTGATGGCTCAATAACATGGGAAAATTTCATCCATACACTATTTGTTTTCGATAAGTTATAAAATAAATTTTTAACTTATAGGAAACATATATGCATTATATCCCATGATCCTTACATGGTCTTTTTTTTTTTTTTTTGGTTTTTGGTAAAATTTATTTAAAGCCAAAAAAAATTGATCGTAATAAAGCTGTTCATTAACCTTTAATTCTACTTTGAAAAATGGATTTTCAAAACCATGTTCTTATTTTATCTGCCGCATAATTTATTTGATAATGCAGTGAAAACTTTAATCATGCTTAGATATTCTAAGCGCATACTCATAATGTTTATGTGGTAATTCAGTCGTTGAATACGATACCACTTTCTTAACAAATATTCTTTAATTTTTGGAATGGCAATATGTTTGATTTTGAGAATCAAGAAAGCTCCACTTTCATCTAATTATGCATTCTATTTTCAAAAGTTTCGTCTTCAAAGATTTCAGAGTCACGCCTAGGAACGCTTCTACGTTCACATCAAAGGCACTGACAACGCATTCAAAGTAGCTAAAAATGACGTCACGAGTATCTCCGATAATTTTCCAACCTTGCTAATATATATTCTTATCGTAGTAAAACACTTAAAATTTTCTTTACCTCTTAGATGTTTGTGGCTTGGTGCTATTTATAATGAGTAAAATGTTGATCAATATGATATTCTTATTACTTTGAGAAGAATAAGATAACTTTGTTCATTATTTTGCTGAATTATAAGATATTACATAGTTTATCTTTAACCGATCGTAAGGATACAAAACAATGAATAAATCTAATTTTTTTTTCCTGAATGATCCTTTCATTACTGTGGTACTGTCGGCCCCGCTTAATCGGGTAACGGATAAACGAATACCCCGCTTATATGAATAAAACATCCTGGTACCGATGCCATAGACGCAATGTTAAATATCTCCGCTTAAACAAATACCCCGCTTGATCGAATAATATGTTTTGAAACCAACAGTATTAGTTTAAGCGGGGCCGACAGTATTTTTATTCTGAGTTTAATGAACGAAAAACTTTTAAATTTATCCAGTATCACGCTCGGTGTTATTTAACTTGAGAGAAGGTAAGAGTCGAAAGTATTTGGCGACAAAAGTAGGAATTTGACTCGAAGTTCACTAGTAGTAAATTAATACTAGTGTAAATTGTAAAAACCATTTTAAGCAACCATCCCCTCTGAGCAGCCTAAACTGCACGGAACGAACGCTTTAGAATTTTTGCTGTGGTTACTAATTTTTTTCTGAGTGACTTTTTTCTCTCTATTTCCCTAATTTTTCCAAAATAATTTCAAAATTTCATCAGATTTCTTTGAATCAGTTTTCATATTACTGTTAATTTAATTACATAAACACATAATATAATTCAGACACTGTTGATTTTGTTAACTAGACATGAAAATTGGGAAAAAAAAAGTTACAGGGAGGCTGCTGCGAGCACTCTAATTAAAAGTGGTTTTAATTTAAATTTATTTTTCAATAACTAGTAGCTACTCGATAAAAGACTTTTTTTCTTTGTTAAAATTAGAGGTTAGCTAAAATCTATATGTTAAGGAGAAAAGTGTAGCCACATGAAAAATATTACAGCATTGTGTATATTATTCAAAATAATACGAGTATATTATTGAAAATATAAAAATTAAAGTGTTTAAAAAATCATATTAACTGTGAGGATTTTTTTTTTCAATTTTATTCTTCGAACTATTTATTTTTTGCTTTATACACTTTCATACTGCATGTTATAGCAAGGATTGCAGAAAATTACGTTTATTTACTGTTAATTTTGACATTAGTAAGACCAATACTGAATAAAATATGAAGCACTGCATTTTGTGACTAACACCACTTTACACTAGCTGTCTATAACACCTCTTGAAGGAAAATCTAGCTGCTACCAACTGTTTAAAATTATCTGTGTGCATATATTGTGCTTTTTCAAATTCTACGAGTTTTTGTACAGTGCTTTTCAAGATCATAGCATAACATTTGCGAATCTTTGTTTTTCAATAGCAATTTAAAATATCAATATTTGGTTTTTTTACCTAAACAACTTGTCACTCTACTGAAAAGGCAATGTGTTTCGATCAAGTTTTCTGTACGGGCCCTTAAAACTTTGAAATTTGATATCTTTTTTAGTTTTAGTACCAAATTTTCAAATCTTTTTATGCTGAAATTATTTTTCCAAGGAGAAATTTTTCTCTAAATGTATGCTACGGGACTTAGGATCCGTATAAAAAGTTAGCTTTCGTATTTGTTTGATACATTTTTTTTTCTTTTCAAAATTTTAACACCTAAACTCTGCATCTCATTTTGTGCTTTTTTGCAATTGGAAATATACATTTAGGACGAACGGTTGCTGAAATAAAGATCAGGCAGAATAAACAAGAAAACACTGTATACGGGTACGTTATGAGAGTTCAAAAAATAGCTCATATTCTTAAACTACCAGCATTCTAATAAAGTATGTTGAAACTATAACTAATTCAAGCCATCGTCATATGATGTTGGCTTGAACTATACAGATAAAATCGGCATTACAAAGATGATTTGACCATGACAACACATTGAAAACATTGATGTCATTTCTGCAAAACGTGATTTTTCATTCATAAATCCCAAAACTTAAAAAATAAATTATGTTGTTTTGTCATGGCATCACTGCTTAATTGTAAATCACGCGTTTAGTGAAACATTCTCACTTCTTATTCTTCTTGTGCATTGTTTGAAGCTTTCAATAGGCCATGAATTATATCAGGGGCAAACATCCTCCACAAACAATGGCACACCCTCCTCCGAAAAGCTGTAGAACAAGGGCCACCAACAAGAACAAGGACAAGAACAAGAGAACAAGAACAAGAGCACTTAAAAATGAGAAAAACGCATTTTAAATGTCCTTAAAAATTTCTTTGGAGCAGTTTGCACCATGACGTCTCCCCTTGTGAGCATATCTGGTTATATGGACCTGTTTCAGGAGGTATGACGACATGGTAATATGATGGTGTAATAGTAAAATAAATAGCATTATTTAAACTGATCTCATAGTCCAGATGTAATTGAGCGTGAGGGATTCAACTACTTCTAAACGGCATACAGAAGTCGAGCAAAATACATTCAGTTTCGGAAGCGAATAATAAATCGATCAAGTTGCAGGAAATATAAATCCAATTATTGCCAACTAAGGCTAACTGAATTAAAACTATTCCATCGTATCAGCATTTTCATACCGTGGTATAAACAATTGCGATAAACCAATAATCATGCTTAAACTTCAATGCTCTCCTGTTGCAACTGTAATTCGATAACTGCATTTATCAGATGAACAAATATATCAAGGAACTGAGGATATAGTTAATGTTCAAATTCTCGAACAGAGACTAATTTCCCATAAATGTCTTCAGGATATATACCGCATGGAGCGAGTGCATTATGTATCACTTCCGGATCTAATAAGCAGGAATTTTAAAGCTTAATATTAGTGAACATATTCCCATTTCTTTTGGAATTAAATACGGGTCTCTCTCATATTTTACGAGGTTAATGGATATTTTCTCCATTTAGTTTTATGAAGGCAATTTCCAGAGATATTTGAGTTTACGTTAAGTGATAATTATTAAAAGATAAAGAAAACTCTTGCAGTTAAACCTTACTGATCGAAAACTCATAATTATGATTTATTTTTCTTCTTTTGTAGCTGTCCTAAAAACGTGAATTTTTAATGAAATATTTTAATATAAAAATGTGCATTGAATTTCATTAAGATTAGTAACCAGTGCCTAATACACTACTCAAAACAATTAGGGGAGCAAGCAAAAAATTGAAGAAAACCGTGCAAGACAGCCACGGATTGGCATAGGATGGATAGTACAAGCGTATCAATGCGCAATTCAGAAAAAAGACCTAAAAACTATTGAATTAACCTTTAATTCTTTGAAAATGTGGAAAAAACATGAAAAGGTGATTTAGGGCAACAATTTGGTAACATGTAAAAGCTAAAAATAAGGGCACTGTTTAGACATGATGTATCAGTTTTAATAAGGCGAGTGGTCTCCTTCAACAGCTAAGACTGCTGCACACCTGTTTGTCATGGATGCAATAAGGTTATCGATCTGAGTTTGGGAAATACTGTTCCACTCCTCAAGAAGTGCAATCTCCAAGTCTCGGACAGTAAGAGGCGACCTTGGTCGTGCAGCAATGCATACTCCAAGCATGTCCCAAACCTCATTGATTGGATTCAGGTCGGTAGAGCACGCTGGCCACTCCATACGCTGTATTTTTTCAGTTTCAAGCAAATTCTCCACCAGACAAACTTTCTGCCGTAGAGCATTATCATCTTGCAAAACAAAGGAATCTCCAATGAATCCAGCGTAAGGAATGACATGAGGTCTCAGTATCTCGTCTGCATACCTTCGGCCCTTCAAAGTGCCATTCCAAATGATATGCAGGTCCGTACGTCCGCCTTTGCTAATTCCACCCCATACCACCCAATCAGCTCGTCTGTATTGTGACCTTTCACGAACGAATGCGGTGTTATTTCGAGTGCCCCTGTCCCTCCATACCAGAAAACGTCCGGTGTCACTCTCCAGACTGAATTAAGACTCGTCTGTAAACAGCACTTGGCTACAATCATGCTGCTCCCAATCTCGATGTTCAGCAGCCCATATTCTTCAGGCCACACGGTGGCGTGGGGTCTACGAAATTCAGACCATTGGCCTACGTGCATAGAGCCCTCCCTCATGAAGCTGATTACGTACTGTTTGGCTGGACACCATTCGTCTATCGCCAAGAGCAATTGTCTTTGAAGATGCGTAGCATTCTCTATTATGTTTCGACGGGCTGTTAATCGTATATACCGGTCATCAGTTGCTGTAGTGGAGCATGGCCGACTTCGCCCTGATCGACGTCTAACACTTCCTGTTTTTTGTAATCGAATCCACTGCAATGCAACACTTCTGCCGACTCCAATTTCATCAGCGAAACTACGATGTGTTTACCCGGATTCCAGCCTGTCTATAACACGCCATGCCATGGATACCGGTAAATCACGTTGCTGTGATATTCTCAAGTAATATTGCCTCCAAAAAATGTTTTTAAAAACCTACTGCGCAGTCAAATTTCACAGTTGCGGCAATAAAAGGGACGTTTCTGCAACATCCCGGTTTCTGCACTTATCTCTTTTCTCTGGTTTTTGAAGTCATTAACTTTAATTTGCACACAAAATTTTCTTCTTCCGTTTCCTGGCTTTAAATTATGGACGATTTATTTTATTTTACTTGTTGATAGACATATTTGCGTAATTTTGTTAAAACCATGTGCTTCCCTAATTGTTTTGAGCAGAATATTTTAATAATTATCTTTGCACATGTTTTACATTTTTGACATATGAAGAATTGGTTGTTGTAATGTGCTATTCAGACTGGCAGTTTTGAGGTGCGATGCTTCCCCTTTGTAACTGTACTATAATTTGGTGTGGAGTCCGACTTAAACAGTATACACATACCATAGGGAGCCGTTAACAGGGAAGCAATCGTTTACAGCACAACAACACATTTATACAATTAAAGGACAAGTACAGGAGCGAGAAAGTACGTCCATGCTCAAGCTGGAATTCAAACTCGGGACACCTACATCCGTCTCAGACTTCCCTGACTACTAGACAAGGTGGCCGGTATGAATAGTTGGTCATGAATGTAAATGATATTTATGAGAAATCTCATCTAATGATCATTGTCATCTATGTCAGTGTCATTCGTGACCATTGTCATGAGTATTGACTAGTTGACCAGCGTTGCGAATGTATCAAGACATTAATGGTGATGGGCGATGTCATTAAGGTCTCGACAAAATGAGAGACATGGGATTTTTTTTTTAAACTAAATGTTAACCGTATGGGCCTACATGGCAATAATGGAATCCTTTCCCAAATAGTGCTCAATTTATCATGACAACCGTCTTTAAGATAGTATGATCATTTGTCATAGAAAAGTAGTTTAAAGAATGACCTCAAATGCAAATTTTCACATCATTTTGGTCTATGAAACGTACCACTAAAAATTCTGCTTACGTGAAAAAGGGATTTTTTTTTTTTTTTTTTTTTTTTGTAAACCTTTAAAAAAAAAAAAAAGTCGAGAACGCTTATTAGAATATCGCTTAAAGGAATATCCCGCTTCATGTAATACATTTTAAATATACCAAACCATTGAAATGCATTATTTTCATCCCGGATAATGGAATATCTTGATTATTAGAATATTTTTTGTGGCAAAATGGCTATTCTAGTAAGCGGGTTCGTTTGTATTTGCATTTTTCGGAATAATTCGCAGATATACATCAAAAGCTGCAAATTTCTGCCATTTTGCAGTCCTACATTCAAACACAAACTATAATTCAAACTGTTTCCTTTACTGTGGGTGAAAAACATTTAATTTCTACTTAAAATAATTAAGCAAAGAATGAAAGAACGAAAATCTGAAAGCAGTCCCATTTGTTTTATTAAAACTCATGAACTACGATATCATTTATTTTAGTAATTTCCAACGTGATTATAGTAATGCGTTTTGTGAGATACTTACACAGCTCTTCAGTGCTTTAATAATGATAAAAGACCTTTTGGTTTTGTTTGGTTTCGTTTCTGACATTTTCTTGAGAGTTCAACAAAAAAAAATCCGAATTCTAGCATCCATCATTGCTATTGTGAAGAAAGCAAAGTTTAACTTCCTACATTAATTTAACTTAACGCACAGTATACACAGATGATTAATTCAAAGCATTATATTTTAGAAACTGGCAGTAGCTGGGCAATCTTAAAATCTCGTTGTAATGCTTGTTTACTTGAAATAAGTAATGAGTTTAGAGTTATACAAGTAATGTAATATTTAAACGAAGTGATTTCTCTACTAATAATAAAGCTGAAGGTGGTTCTGTCTGTCCTTCTTTCTTTCTGTCTGTCTGTCTGTTACGCGCGTAGTGCCAAAACCGTTCGGTCGATTTTCATGCCACTTGGCACAAAATTAGTTTGTAGCATGTAGTTTTGCACCTCGAAGCGATTTTTCGAAAATTCCATTTCGTTCTTTTTCTATTCGAATTCTTAGCGGAAATTCGATAAAATAGGGAAGAAATATTTCACACACATTTTCAAGTCTTATGTCATTCAAAAGCTTGGAATTTTCTGCACAAAATGAAGTTTTTTCGAAGTTTCTACGATCATCAGGAGAGCTGTAACAACTGTTTTTAGAATCCCGAAATTCAAGGCTTACCTTCAGTAAAGCAAGCCAAACGATTCTAAAATGGTTCAGCTCGATAATAAAATTTGTTTGAAAAGAGAGATGAAAAGAATTATTTTATCAACGGAAATCAACTTTTCATGTTGTTACTATGGTTACGTGTTCATACTTATTTTTGTTTCGTTCTTTTTCCAGGGTTGCCAGACGTAGTATTTTTGATTCTACGGTAGTATTTTTTCGGCCCAAATAAGGAGAGTAGTATTTTTTTGGCAACCCTGTTTCCAATATACTAATGACTTAATTAAAAGATTTGGCGGATTTTTTTTTTTTTTCATTTTCATAGATTTCGCATTTCAGCAACATTGATTTTGGCAACGTTTGGAAACAGTAGTATTTTGTAATATTTTTTTAGAGGAGGTATAGTATTTTTTGTTCCAATTCTCTGGCAACCCTGTCTTTTTCCCGGTGAAGATGCTTTGGGACCCTGCTTGGCGCGTTTTCAAAAAGTCAACTACGCAAAATAGCTAGGGTTACCACGCTTGGCGCGCCTATCGTTCATTTAGCGAGAAAAGGGTACCTAAAGCACAGATTAACGAAATATTGTATCAATTTCGATATTGCATCGTTTTTTTAAAGGGTTTCGTTTCGGAAAATGTATTGTTTTGTTTTTTAAGCTGGGAAAGAAAACTTTCTTCTTCTTTTAAACTTTGGTAAGATTTCTGTTGGTTCCTGTTATCAACAAAATTGTTCTTATTTTCTCTTTTGGCTTATTTTTGTCCATCTCCCTTGGGTTGCATTCGAATGTTCCAAGGGGGTGTTTTACCCCATTTATCGGGTAAATCAGTGTTTTCAATGCAAGGTGATATGAGTTGGTTAACAAAAGTGATATGAATTGGCGCGACCACTTGGCGATATATCGCCAAGCTTTTGATCGCCAAATATTTGACGCCAAATTGGCGAATTTTTTTTTTTTTTTTTTTTTTTTGATTTGGTTCAATTTGGCGCTGTTGGCGATATTTTGCGAAAAATCCACTGAATGATGTTAAAAACGACGATCTTTAGGAGATTAATCATTGTAAAATATTTTTTTGCATTGTTTCGTAGCAAACTAGGGCTACAAATGTTTGAATTGTTATCTTGCTCACTCCAAGCACTATTTTAGCACTTAAGACATCTACTAAGAAATTTACACGTAAAATTAAGTAGTGTGGGGTCCATATCAGATCTTTATATCACTTTGAAGGAATTATAGTTGAATAAAACTAAAATAGAGCATTTTTTCTGATATAGCAATTATTTTACAAATGAACTTTTAATTTTATACCACGGGCAAAGCCATGCGGGAACCGCTAGTAAAAAATAAAAGCACTTTGAAGAGATTGTTAGACTATACACTGTAAAAAATAGATGTTTTTTCAGTATAATACAGCTAATTATGTAGTAAGAAACTGTAAAAATTGCTAATTTTACACTAATAAACTGTAAAAATGCTGCTATTCAGTGATAAACTAAATTTTTTAATTTTATTGTTTATTACTGTACACTTTACAGTTTCAAACTGGAACTTCGTCTGCCAGTATCATACTGTTGTTTTTACAGCATAATACAGTTAATTTTGTGGTAATAAACTGTAAAATTTCTGCTTTACAATTATAAAATGAAAAATTACTAATTTTACAGTTTATTACTGGTCATTTTATAGTTTTGAAGTAAAACCTCTGCTGCCAGTTTTTTCTGTAAAAACAACACTTTATTTTTTGCAGTGTACGTATCAGACAACAAAACGTCAACGTAAGAAGAAAACATCCTACCTGCATAAAATTTCTCCATAAGAGTGTTGCAGCTCCTCAAGGCTTACTTAAACTTTTGGGCATCTTAACAACTCGAAATCATATAGCAATGAGGGGTTGGAAATGCTTTCCTGACATGGAAACCCCCCCCCCAAAAAAAAATGTCTACAACTTTTATATTAATACACGAGAAATCTTTAACCCTTCACTGCACGATTTTTTATATTTTCATGAAAAAAATCATATGTTATCGTTTAATAGCCCTGAGTTCAGGAAAAATGAAGAAAACAATTAATCTTAAAAATTTGCTCCAAAAATGATGTTTTATATGTTTGTTCCACATATGGTACAAAGCGCATGGTATATGCTTATCCCGATACTTGTATCAACAATGTGTTTTGTGCCATAAGTGGAACAAACAATTTTTTCCACTGAGTACAGCATATATATTTAAACATTTTTAGAAGAAAGGAAATAATGATTAAGTACACTTCTTACTGTAATGCAGACACTCTATTTTTCAAGTGCAACTAACTATTGCATAAAAATCACACTAAACTGTTATAGCAATGTTTCAGAAGGAGCACAAAGCTCAGCTTAACTTCATTCAAATATCATATAAATATATGAGGGTTTTTTTGGTTTGTACCAGATCAGGCACACCATGCAGTGAGGGGTTAAATGCATTTTCGGAAAACTACTTTAATTTGAGATTTTGATTTGTGACAAATCTTATAACCTGAAAAGTTTTGTACCTATAAACCTGATTTTTTCAAATAATGTTTTTCACAATGATAGCTATGTTTTCAACTATAATAATCTAAGCTCTATTCCAGTATTTAAAAAATGTACACGCATTCATCCGAGAAATATTGAGGGCTTTTTGGGGGAAAATCTGAGAGTTTCAATAAAATTGCCACATTTTCTTCTAAATTCTTTTTCTGTTTTGATTGCACAACTTTTAGTTCACAACACAGAAGCGTAGCAATTTATATTTTTAAATATACTGAGTTAAAATAAGTATAGAAAGTATTAAGTACAGCATATTTTTTGTACACATTTTACAATTTCTAAAAATTTTATAGGAAAATAATAATTATTTTTGTTTATTTTGTTACTTGTAATCAATTTTTAATTGAAAACGTATGCAGTAAGTTATGGTTTGATATTTTTTCAAATAAAGTACTCCAAAAGTACACTACAAAAAATGAGCTGTTGTTTTTACAGTATAACACTGGCAGCCGAGGTTCTGATCTAAAACTGTAAAATGCACAGTAATAAACTGTAAAACTAGCAATTTTACAGTTTATTACTGTAAAATTAGCGATTTCACAACTTATTACTGTAAAAAAAGAAATTTTACAGTTTATTGCTGTAAAATTAGCAATTTTATATTATTGCTGTAAAATCAGCAATTTTAGTTTACTATGTAAAATTAGAAATTTTACAGTTTATTGCTGTAAAATTAGAAATTTTTAGTTTATTACAATAAAATTAGCTGCATTATACTGTAAAAACAACATTCATTTTTTACACTGTAGCAGACTTATTAAGATCACAATGGAATCAGATTTATTGTAAAAAATGTTATTTCAATAGTTAAAAGCAAGCAAAATTGCTAGCAAAATGGTGCATTTTTAATGAGAAATTTAAGTGAGAAGTTGACAAAAGTGGGGGACTTTGCTTCTGAAAAATTGCGAAAACTTGAGTAAGAAAAATATTTTGCTCTAAACACAAGAACTTTCTTTAAGAAATGAATTAAAATAAGCAGTAATAGTAAAACAAGGATGATAAGAAGAAAAAAACAGAGGGAAAAGAATAATATACGCTTATACATATGCATTGCAAGTTTCTTCATATTTCTTTGTTATGCTGGCTTTCAACCAAACACATAATTCATTTTCTGTTCATATACTTTATACCAAACAGCATTCTTGAGGAAAATATCTATAATTAGAAAGATAAGTTAATATATGCAACAAATATTTAATGCAAAGATTATTAAAATAATTACAATTGAGTGCTTCGAGAAATACCTTTCATGTAAGATAAAACATTAATTCATAATGAGATACCGAAAGAATAACCTTCGCATTCCCGTTAAAATTTAAACAAATTATTTAAAAGCAATAGAAAATGGAATTTCCAATTAAAATGTACTCACAATCAGCACAATTATGCAAATGAAGTGATTATAATTCGAATATTGAATTCATCGAAATGAAATTTAATTTAAATTTATTGTTGATTTACTAAAAGGAATAATCTACTTAATTCAACAAGGAGGCCAACATAGTATCTGAAAATGTTAAAAGCATTAGAGACCATAACTGATAAAATTGTCCTTTAAAGGAAGCAACTGTTGTCTACGTGATATTTTCTGAATTCATCTAAGTATGAAAATGCGATGGAGTTTTCTGTAAAATTCATAAAACGTTTTCTAAAATTACATCTATATAGAGTTGTAATTTCACGAACACTTAAGCACTGCAAAAAATGAACGGTTGTTTTTACAGTATAATACTGGCAGCCTATGTTCTAATAAACTGTTAAACTAGCAATTATACAGTTTCTTACTGCAAAGTTAGAAATTTTACTGTTCATTGCCGTAAAATTTAGCTGTATTATACTGTAAAAACAACAGTACAAAACTGGCAACAGAGGTTCCAGTTCAAAACTGTAAAATGGACGGTAATTAACTGTCAAATTAGAAATTTTACAGTTTAGTACAGTAGTTAGCAATTTTTGCAGTTGCTACTGTAAAATTAGCTGTATTATACTGTAAAAACAACGTTCATTTTTTACAGTGAGGGTATTTCAATGGTTAATAATTAACTTTATTAGGAATCAATTCTTCTTTAAGTGTGTAATATCAAACATTATATATCTTGGTACGGTCTTGAGCCACTGATTATTCTACATAGGCGGATCGCATTCAATCACAATCTAAAGTATTCTAAGAGATCATGGTCATCCTTTTGTCTAGACTAGACTGAATTCACTGAAGAGCTACCACTTTTTCAAGACAACGCATCTATCCCACACTGCTAGGTGTGTTGAAAAAAGGCTGGAAGACCATGGTGATGAAGTTGAACATCATGCTTGACTCCCTCAGTCCAGACCTATATATTATTGAACATTTATGGGAATATTTGGAAACCAAACTCCCTATTTTATTCCCTATTTCCCCCTCTATCCGGACTTTCGGAGGTTAGAGACTGCTCTTCAAGATAAATTGCTTAATTTTCCTCAAAATATTGTCCATGATCTTAATGCATCTATCCCACGTCGCGTTAAATATATAAAGCAGGCAAAGGTTGATATCAAGCGCATATCATACGTAACGAAATCCCTTCAACTTTGCTACAACTTCGATGCGCTTCAACCGAAAGAAGTCCTCCAGGGATGCCAGGCTCTCAAAGAGAGAGTTGAATCGGTTGGAAACACAATGCTAACGAGAAAGTTTGTATAAAATAAAGCTTTATAAGTTTAAAAAAAAAAAAAAGGTACAAATTTAAACCTGAAGTTATTCTCATTAAGTATTTACATACCTTTGTGCTATTGATGTAGAGAAAATTACAACGTTAAGGAAGCCACATATTTCATATTTTCATCCATGCTACTATGAGGTCTCCACGTGCATCTCGATATCGCTACAGACGGAAAAGACGGAATTATTGTTTTTATGACGTCATCAGGCCAAAGGATTGATACCTCCTGATTTGCTGATTTTGCCAGAAAGTTGAAGACCATGTATGCGACGAAGGAAAAAAATTGAAGCGAATAAGTTGGACTCTGAAAAGCAATACATACAGGGATTTTCCGCAATCGGGTAATTGCGCAATCGCGGTTGAAGCGCATCAAAGTTATAGCAGAGTTGAATTAATTTCGCTACGTGAGATATGCCCATAACCCATGTTAATAAAGATGTTCCATTATTTCACTGGTGCTCCGAGTATTTCCTTCATCTGTAGTATCGTCATGTCATGGCATAATATGTCTTGGCGCAGCAACAACCAATGTCAGTTTGATCAATATTAATTTATGGTAATTATCTGCTCACAATGTAGTAAATTCTTCGGTGATTCAATAAGCAGTGTGATACAGCTGTCTAGTTTTGAGTTATGATAATCACATTTACCTAAATACAATAAACTCTGTTTTTCTAACAACCAACATTTTATTTATAGCTTTAACAGGCAGTGTCATTTATACAGGGTGTCCACTCCAATCGTGGACCAATAGCTAATTTCTAAACCGTTAGAGATAAGCATATAGTTAATTTGGGAAAAAATCTCCAAATTATGAAAGGAATTTTGGGTCCATTCAATGTTTTTCAAAGAATCAAATTTTGAAAGAGTTACGAAATTTAAATTTTTATACAGCCCCCCAGTCCTATCAATCATATTTAGTAAAACATTCTTGACATTGTAACGTTTAAAACTAAAAAAAAATCACTCTTCCACCACAAAAATTGACCGAGTTATGACGTTTTGAAAAATCAAGATTCTGCATTGTTTCATGACGTCATCGAGAGATCGCTTAAGGGACCGTATGCGAAATCATTCAAAATCTTGATTTTTCAAAACGTCATAACTCGGTCAATTTTTGTCGTAGAAGAGTGATTTTTTTTTAGTTTTAAACGTTACAGTGTCAAGAATGTTTTACTAAATATGATTGATAGGACTGGGGGGCTGTATAAAAATTTAAATTTCGTAACTCTTTCAAAATTTGATTTTTTGAAAAACATTGAATAGACACGAAAATCCTTTCATAATTTGGAGATTTTTTCCCAAATAAACTATATGCTTATCTCCAACGGTTTAGAAATTAGCTATTGGTCCACGATTGGAGTGGACACCCCCCTGTATTTAAATATAATTTTAAATAATAATTCAAAATTATATTCACTACCGACATACTATGAAACAATAAAAAACTTGAGATGCTAGTAGGAACAATCTGGGCTCGGATATGAAAGTTGAATAGAGCCAGGAAAAATTTAAAAATTTCACAACCACCTTTTATAAAACTGATATTTTTGTTATTTATTGCTGTTTTATAGGACCATATTACAACATTTTTTTTTTCTTTTGAAAAGATTGTAAATTTGAATGATCTTAAGTATTCTTGCAATTCTTGTCTAAAAAATAATTAACACACACACACACACATTTAACCACTCACACATGAAGCAAAAAACAACAAAATAACAAAACACACGCACATTTATACCACACTCACAGATGAAGCAAAAAACAACAAAATAACAAAACACACACACATTTAAACAACAAACACACATGAAGCAAAAAAAAAATAATAATAATAACAAAACACACATAAGTTTCATATTTTACGTGATAAGTTCATCGTTTGTGTAATTTTAATTATTTTTTGCAATTTTGCTTTTAGCTTAATGAAGTTTATTCATTTATTTTAGTGTGTGCAGATTATTATGTACTCAGTGTTATTCGTTCTGCATGAGGTGACTGCAAGACATTTTCCCTAAATAAATAACTTCTAAACGACATTAATGAATAATGCAAATTTGAGAGCGAACGGCAAATATTTTAATCTAATTGTTAATATGGAGTTAAGAAAAGAAGAAGCAAGTTTCACTGTGGTTACTAAAAGTTATGTAAATTTATCTTGAGTTCATATAAAATAAATTAGAGTACGCGGAGTCAGGATAACTATCTCTAGCGGTTTACTTTCATTAAACTTGGAAGTAATGACCTGACCTCAATCAATCAACCTAGAAATTAGGAAAAAATGGCCGTTTGGAAAGTAGTACCAAACGAAGCTGCATTATTCAATGAACTAAGAAATATTAGCTAAGATATTTGTTTTTTACAACCAAAATATAGTGTCAGGTTTTAATTAAATGTCACATGTTTTATTTTAGGAGTAATAACTTGAATTATTAATGTTTAAAGAAGAAAATTATTTCGAGAACTCAGCTCAAAAAATCAAATTCAATAGCTGTTACTGTACATAATTGTAAAATGACGAGATGCATTATTATAATCAACGTTAGCACAAATATTTCTTTATTCTTTTTGTTTCTATACATAGAAGGCAGAAAAGGCTTTTATTCATATTTATCACTGGTATTGACTAAATGTACATTATTTAAGAACAATTTCAACAATTTAAAGCATTATGCTACCGTAAAAAAATGAATGTTGCTTTTACAGTATAATTCAGCCAATTTTATGGTGATAAACTGTAAAAATTGCTAATTTTATCGTAATAAACTGTAAAATTTCTACTTTTACAGAACTAAACTGTAAAATTGCCAATTTTACAGTAATAAACTGCAACATTGCTAATTTAACAGTTTATTACTGTGCATTTTACAGTTTTAATCTGGAGCATCTGCTGCCATTATTATACTGATTCTTTTACAGTATAATACAGCTAAATTTTACGGCAATAAAATGTAAAATTGCTAACTTTTGAGTAAGAAACTAAAATTGCTAGTTTTAGTGTTTATTACTGTGCATTTTGCAGTTTTTAAATAGGAACCTTAACTGCCAGTATTATACTGTAAAAACAATAGTTACATTTTTACAGTCTGCAGTTTGAAATTATTTGATCGGTGACTTGAAAATCTTCCTATATTTCAGTTACCATTTAATTCGCTTAAAATTTTAACTTAAAAATACTCTTGTAAAAATTTACATTTTATCTTTAAATAACTTAAAATGACACTCAAGAATTGACTCTCAAGCTTTCAAAAAAAAGAAGAGAAAGATGATCTTTTGAATCATTTGAAAAAAATATGTTTAATTTTTCATATATTATTACAATTTTAGTATCTATACTTTTTATGAAGATTTAAATAATATATATTTTACACTAAGTTATCTTCGAATCACTTAGTGGCCACTTTAGCACCAGTTTCTTTTTCTAAAAATCCATAAAATGCTTAGCTTTTCTACAAAAAAAAATTCTTTGTATTTTCACACAAAGTTATAATTTCTTTCTTCTTTCCCACAAACAGTTTCAATGAAAATTATTTTCAGCGGCGCTCTTAAATATTTGAACCAAACTAACGATTTAACGGTTACTTTGAAAAGTAAAACTTTCTGTTGTTTCTGTAGTTGCAACAGTAAGACAAAAACTTAAACAAGACTAACAAGACTCAAATAAAAACAGCTAGAAAACCAAAACAGTAGCAACATTTCAAATATGATTGGGATATTGTCTGTTATCAATTATCAAGAATGTGAGTGTTTATGAAAAAAATAAAAAGTTAAGGTAGTAGTCTGGTAACTTATGCCTATTTTCATGATTTCTTTGGAGGGTGGTTTTTTATAGGAAAATAAAAATGAATTATCTTGAATATTAAGAGTGCTTTTATTTACATATTGAAAATATAAAAAAAATTAATTTGAAAAAATTTAATAGTTTATTACTATTATTATTGTCCCTCGAAGTACTTCAAAAAAAATGCACGTGGGTGGCCCGGGGGATTCTGGCTCTTGATGTTATCTGAAATCAAATATTCTTGATTATTCTTAATCTATAGACATGTCATTTTGGTCGGAACTACTGAAGTTAAATTTCAAGGGTAAATAACAAAATGGCGGACTTTCGAAAAAAAATCCTTTTATTTTAGCAAAGAAAGGGCTGTAAAATAAAAAGATGGGGTTGAAAAAAATTCTCTTTAGTTCCGACGAGAACTATAAATGTGTATAACAGCCTGTTAAATTTTGAAAGCAATCGGTTCAGTAGAAAAAAGGTTAGGACCCGGGCCAACCAGAAAAACAGTGTTTTGAGAAAAACGCGTTTAAAGTTCAACAACAAATTCCGAGGCGCTCTAGGAAACTCGTTATAACTCCTGAAATATTTCGAATTTCTGTCTGAAATTTTCACAGTATATTCTCAAGACATTGTAATTTCAAATTAGGCAAATAAAAAAGAAAAAATCGAGTTTTTGAACTCAAGTTACCAGACTACTACCTTAAAGGTTGGTCTCCGAGGCGCTCTAGAAGACCCCTTCCAACTCCCGAAATATTTCGAATTTCTGTCTGAAATTTTCATAGTATGTTCTCAAGATATTGTACTTTCAAATTAGGAAAAAAAAAATTTCTATTTTCTGAACCCAAGTTACCAGACTACTACCTTAAAAAACGAAGAGAAAGTGGAATTTTGAAGTATACATGCTTATTTGAAATCGTTAGTAATGTATTAAAACCTTGATTAAGCAACGTGATTATAAAGTTTTCTTATCTAAATAGTCACTTTGAAAAATCCAAGTGAACATTCAAAACAAGCTTAACTTTAATCATTATATTTTCTTCCCCAATCATCACAGCATTTGCCATTCTTGTTATTTCATTAAACAAATCACAATGCTCTATCGACAGGAAAATCCTATTTTACGACCGTCTATCTGTATTAGGACCGAAACAAACTGATTTAGTAAATTTCAAAGACGATGAAACATGTTTTGAGAGATTTGATTATCTTAAAATTCGACGACTAAACGAACGATTCTTTAAACAACCCTGATGACAATTCTACGCCCATTAAAATCAATTGTCATTCTATTGAGGGGAACTTCGAAACAACCTTTTTTCGTAATAAAATGCCAGACGAATACGATTTGCTAATAAACTGCACCAATTTGATAAACTTAATTTTTTGTTTCTAACTCAGATTCATATGAGTTCGTTTACTAATTATGTGTTCTTTTTGGGAAATTTTTACTGTTTCGATCTTTAAGCATGAGGGTAAGGTTGATCGAAGTGGGCACCTTTTAAAACTGAAATATACACAAGGCTTTTTACTTTTTTACACGGAATGCGTCAGTTTGTCATTGAAATTAGTTTTGCATAAAGTTCGGCTCCATGGAAACTTTTTTTAAGTGACAGAATTTATGCTAGAGAATTATATATTTCTTAGAGGGAATTCAAGCAACATTTCTCATGTACCCCCGTTTCTTCTAGGTTATTTGTTTATTTATTTATTTTTACGTTCATTAAAGTTTCATGTAAAGTTTAACCTAAAGTACATACTGCAATAGGAATTTTTACACAAAAATATTATGAATAAATGTCTAAGAAGAGGTGTCACACTTACCCGTAAGTTTTCCTTTTAGGACGTAAGTGATTTCAATCATAAAATTAATTATTTTATGATTGAAATTTTAAAATGAAAAGCAAATCTGGCGAAAAAATGGTATTTACAATCCCTTTTTCAGGTTGTAAAGTTTTCTAATTTCGCAAAATTAGTCTTAATCAGGTGTATTACCCGTACTCAACACTGCTTAGATGTTAACGTAAAATATTAACATATAGAGCAGTGAGTAACTGCCCCTAAGAAAGGGCTAAGACAGGACCATGCAATACACCGCCAACTCGGCTATTTCGATCCATGGACTGCAGTTTCGTGCTAAAGAGCAAAGAGAGCCAAAAAAAAAACTGGTAGCTAATGTGAAATTAAATTTTAAGGCAGAGCTCGGGTATACAGCAGTGAGTAACCGCCCCTAAGCAAGGGCTAAGGCAGGAACATGCAATACACCGCCAACCCCACCTGTATACCCGAGCTCAGCCTTAAAATTTACGAATTGTACCGTACCAAGCGCGGTCGCTAGCTGGTATTCTAATTTCACATTAGCTACCAGTTTTTTTTTTTTTCTTTGCTCTATAAGAGGACTTTTGCCCTCAACTCGGCTACTCCCGTATTCCATGCTCATGAGTGCATAATAAGCACGAAACTGCAGTCCATGGATCGAAATAGCCGAGTTGACGGTGCATTACATATACATATAGGTTTTCAATAAACTTTACAGATGTAATTGTTTTTTAATTTTCCGTTAGATTTAAATGTCAGTAGACATGCCATATATGATTACAGTTACAAAAACATTTCACACTAAAAATTTACCATAAAACATTTCATACTAAATATTTACCATAAAACATTTCACACAAAAATTTTGGTAAGACCAGGATCTTTAAGCCATTTTTTAAAGTAAACTTGCTTTAAATTTAAATAAAAGAATGAGTCACAATCCAATTCGTACGGAATAAGTGCGACACCCATGTTATATTTTTAAGTCTCACTTACCCAAACCAACCTTTTTTTTTTTTAAATGCGTAGTAAAATGTTTAAAATGTAATAAAGAACAGATGTGAAAAGTGATGAAGAACAATTGCTTAAATAATAATCAGAGCAATGATACTTTCAATTAAAATTAATTCGATAAAGACAAAAATACGATACTGATAACGGTGTACTTTTAGCATTTTTGAAATTAAATTCAAAATATTGGACTCTGCTGTTTAGTAAAAATCACAGAAAAAATAACATTCAGCGCCATTCGGTTCTAAATATTATTTAAACCTATGTGGCATCTGGAGAGTATCATATGTGTCAAACTTGGCAAAAAATGATTTATATCCCAAAATGAAAGATTAGGCAAGAGGAAATCTTTTTTGCTATGCTCTTTTCGATTCATGTAAGTATTTTTATGATGAACGTAAGAATCAAATTATTTAAGGTTAAAGAAAATTGGATGAATTTATTAATTCAAGAAATGCCAAATGTCTCTCAAAAAACAAAATAAGAAAAGACTTTGAGCAAATGTTACACTAAAAATTATGTAAGGTTATCATTGGTAATTGGTGTAGCGCTACGCGACTTCTGTAGTAAGTTTTGCAGATTTTAGGAAAACTCTAAATGTTAGTGGAAACTTACACGAAAGCGTTCGTAATGTTTCACCTAGCCCAAAAACTACTTCAAAAAATTAAGGAGAAATTAAAAGCGGATTCCTAAAGACAATCATCGACGCATGGCTCTTAAACTCTTATAAACGAAACCAAGAAGTGTCGTTACGGCCGAGTGGTGAAACTAGCTTACTTCACGAGTTGTCTTTGTGTAGCAAGGCCAAGGTTGAGTTCGATTCCATCTAAGGTATTATCTCTTCTCTATCTCTACTAATAATAAAGATGAAGGTGGGTCTGTCTTTCTTTCTTCTCATCTGTCTGTCTGTGACCCGCGTAGCGCCAAAACCGTTCGATCGATGTTCATAAAATTTGGCATAAAATTAGCTTGTAGCATGGGGGTGTGCATTACGAAGCGTTTTTTCGAAAATTATATTTCGTTCTTTTTCTGTTCTAATTCTTAGTTCATTTTTCATACAAATTCGATAAAACGGGGAAGAAATATTTCATACTCATTTTCCAGTCTTATGTCATTTAAAAGCTTAAAATTTTCTGCTAAAAATGATGTCAGCTCGAAGGTTCTGCGAGCTTTAGAAGAGCTGTAATAATTGTTTGTAGAATCCCGAAATTCAAGACTCACCTTCAGCAAGTCAAACGATTTTAAGTGAGTAAGCTCGAGAATGAAATTTGAAAATAAAGATGAAATGAATTATTTTATCAACGGAAATTGACTTTTCATACTGTTTCCATGATTACGTTTTTATATCTATTTGTTTTGTTCTTTTGCCTTTAATAATTTTTAAAATGTACTTGTTTTTGCAGCAATCCAAACTTCAAGCCTTATTAAATTGAGTTAAATGAAATATTTTAACTGTTGAAAAAAATTGTCTGCATTTCTTTTCTCATTTTTTAATCAGTTAAAACTCGGTAAATCATAAAAATACCGAAAAGGTTTAATTTCCAAAAATATATTATTTTGTTTTTAATGCAAGGAAAGAAAACTTTCTTCCTCTTTTAAACTTTGGTAAGATTTCTGTTGGTTTCTGTAAGCAACAACATTGTTCTTATTTTCTCTTTTGGCCTATTATATCATACTTTTAAGGATTTACAGTTGAATTATAACTCAAATTTAGTATTCTTTCTGTGATATCAATTTATTACCAAATGACCTTTTAATTTTATACCACGGGCAAAGCCGTGCGGGTACCGCTAGTAGTTGTATAAATGTGTTGCTGTGCTGTAAACGATTGCTGCCCTCGGGTACCGCTAGTAATAAATATAGTGACTTAGCAATCACGCTGCAACAAACTAGCGTAGTAATAAAAGCTACTTATTCCGTGTCACTGGCACCAATAACGAGGCAACCAACGCCAAACGAAATACCCGCACTAGTAACCTTTTTATATTCGAATTTTCAAAATGTATATTTTTTACAAGTCTCTTGAGTGATGACGCCAGTGAAGTCTGCTTGTTGACATGTTTTGCGCGAAATGAATAAGTTCAGAAGGACCTACTATTTAGAATACTTATAATGCAATATAGTGCTGGCAGACCTAATTTTCGCGATTATAAGTAAATACAATAAAACGCTCAAACCGCTATTGTTAGGTAGATGCAATTATGTTGTCATGCGATTGCCAAGTCACTATTTTTGATTTTCAAATAAAGATGTCTAATATTGATATGATCACTATAAATGCTGCAAGGTAACTTAATAGGATACTATTGAAGATTAAGTAGTTAAATTGATATCCTTCCCAAGATACTGACTAAAACTACCGGCTAGGTTTTACCTGAGATCTCACTACTTTTAATGGTAGAAGCGAGACTTGCATTTTTGTACATTTTATGTTTTTGATGGGAAAATTTCTTTTCTTACAAAACTGAAATGTAATCGAAATATGAGATCATTACGTTTGTCCTAATAACTGTCTTTCATTTCTTTCATTGGAAAAAGCTTACGAGTTGGTAAGTAAGAACAACAAACATAATAAACTGATACGCTACCAAACATCGGTAAAGACTTAAGTTTTTCAAAAGGGGGAAGGGGTATCATGAAAAAATAGAAGTCTGGAGAGGGAAGGTAGGGTAAGGGGAGGGGGGGTAATCTGGACTGAATTTAAACAACGTGGAAGGTTATGCTCAAAAGAGCAGTGTTTGTATAATCTATATATCTGATTTTAATATTTTATATATATTAGATATATCTTGCTGCATTAATTTCCTTTTCAACAAACTTAAAAAGAAAACAATACTGCACACTAGATGTTGTAACAAACAGCTACGCATTCTAGATGTTGTAGAAAGACAGTTACGGAGACAGACTCAAATATATACAGGGTGTCCACTCCTATCGTGGACCAATAGCTAATTTCTTAACCGTTAGAGATAAGCATATAGTTCATTGAGGAAAAAATCTCTAAATTACGAAAGGAATTTTGGGTCTATTCAATGTTTTTCAAAAAATCAAATTTTGAAAGAGTTACGAAATTTAGATTTTTATTCAGCCCCCCAGTTCTATCAATCATATTTAGTAAAACATTCTTGATACTGTAACGTTTAAAACTAAAAAAAAAATCACTGTTCTACCAAAAAAATTGATCGAGTTATGACGTTTTGAAAAATCAAGATTTTGAAGGGTTTCGCATACGGTCCCTGAACCGATCTCTCGATGACGTCATGAAATAATGCAAAATCTTGATTTTTCAAAACGTCATAACTCGGTCAATTTTTGTGGTAGAACAGTGATTTTTTTTTAGTTTTAAACATTACAGTGTCAAGAATGTTTTACTAAAGATGATTGATAGGACTGGGGGGCTGTATAAAAATTTAAATTTCGTAACTCTTTCAAAATTTGATTTTTTGAAAAACATTGAATAGACCCAAAATTCCTTTCGTAATTTAGAGATTTTTTCCTAAATGAACTATATGCTTATCTGTAACGGTTAAGAAATTAGCTATTGGTCCACGATAGGAGTGGACACCCTATATGATCTGATACTTTGATTTATTTTTAGTTTTGTGTGAAAAGAATGGAAAAACAGTATGAGAACAAGTAGAAACAGTGCTATTTTGCTGTTTGCTAATATCTTGGGGTAATCCATTTCCATCCTCGTCCAAAATTGAAGATCGGTGATGGGGCAGGGGATGAAATGCATCAACTCTGCATTTCAGATATTGAATGGAAGTATACTTTATAGTTCGGATCTAAAAAGAAACAGTTCGTCTAGAAAAAAAATATTCAAAGGGTAAAAATAATCCTCAATGCAACCCCTAGAAGAGTCACTATATTTGTATAGTGTTAATGGTATATTTGGCTACTTGTGGTGGTGGGGAGGGGGCGATACTTGTCTTGTTATAACGAAGAACATTTACTAACTTTAAATAAGTTTACTATTTATTTTGTTTTAAAGAGTTTTTTTGTTTGGGTTTAAAAAATAGTAATGATGCACTTTTACACCTTATACTAAAATTATGTTTCTGCTCTCCACCTTGTCTGGGGGTCAGAGAAGTCTGATGTGAATTTAAATCAGAAATTTATCCGAAAATCTTGCAGTGTACGAAATTTTTTTCAAATTTCTCTGTCGCTTCGCTTTTTTACCCATTTCAAAAGAAAATCAAGCAACATTATGAATGCAAATACTGGGCTGTATTCAGAAGTACTCAGAAATGATGTGAAAAAATTTTAAACTGTACGAGCACTTTTGGAAGTCACTGTATCAATGTTGTACCCGAAGATTGTATAATTGTGTTTCCTTCGAACAACTCCTTGGTACGTCGATTCTTTTACGCCTATTCTTTCCCCCAAAGGTGGCGATCGTTATTCCGTATGAAAATAAAGTATGAAGAGTAGTCCAAAAAAAGTTCCTCGTCAATGGTACAGACCCAAAAATGCGGAACTCTATTCGCTGATTACGTGTTCCTTCACACTAACGCAAGACTTTAATCGAACTGTTATTGTCTATCGACAACGAATGGACTGCAATTTCGACTTTATCAAGCTGCATAGGCCAGTGAAGAGATGAAACACTGCATTACTAACAGCCGAAGAAAGGGAACCACGGTAAGAAATTGATACAAAGGATCCACCCGCAGCGTCCCATATACGATCCTGATTAACATCGTAAAAGCTTCAACAATAATAGTGAACTCTTCTCTAGCAGCTACAAAGCCTCCATTATTAATTTTAGTGTAAACTAGCAGTAAACAATCAGGGCTTCGTTTTCGTATTTGTGCTGACCTCTGCTTGTCAATAAGCAAAGCATAGTTTTCTAAAATAATTTTGAAAACTATGCACACGCAGCAGAAGAACATAGTGACCATTTCCTGTGCATCAAGGGTAAATTGCTGCCCCAAGAAAAAAAATAACATAGCGTAGGGTCCAGTATGAAAGTTATAAATGCACGAAAATTTTCTGACCATCGTTAGAACATTGAAAGCAATAACAATGATTAGTTTATAATTTTTAGTTCCACCTTTTCCGACGGCGCGGTAGAAACTGATATATTTTCGAGGTGTTTTCCGTCAGTTTCTACATTTCTTGCACACGGAGACGCATTATAATACGAAGTAGCGGCAATGATAGCGCGTAAAAACAAAGCGAGACGTGAATCTGCTGATTTTGAAAGGTAGACAATGGAGTTTCATAGTCAGCAATTTAATGAACGTAAAATAAAATTCCAAACTACTTCATAAATGTAAAAAAAGTATAAAAAGGGATTTTGATTGTTTATTTTCTACCATTTATAATCAATAATGCCATGTAATGTCATGGTGAGAAAGACGGGCTGGAAAGAATCCGGAGTTGTGCTAGGTATATTCATAAATTTACTTGCGAAGACTTTTTCTACAAAATCCCCACTATTTTCTCAGAACCGTTTCTTTTTGCACCTCCTCACCAATATTCTGTTACATTAAGCTTTCTGTTGAAATGTACTCCGTGTCGCATGTCATCTTCAGCAAAACATCTACACTGCTGTGCCAAGTACAAAAGTCGTAGCTACAGCTAAACTCGAAATAATAGACTGATTTGTAAATTTTTTACGCCTACAAATATTGGATTCAGATACCTTTTTGTTTCGGAATTTTTTAAGAAATATTTCCAAATCCCAAATGACCATGCATGTTATATGTAGGTAAAATATGTTATAAATAACCATCTTGTGACACAATCTCAATTTCGATAAAGGTGCAGACACGATTTTTGTACTTAGTACGACAGTTACATCTTAGTTGTCATGGCGACAAAACAATAAATACAAGAAACATCGAACGGAAACAATAGAATCAATGTATGCAATGTTTTCGAAAAAAGAGTATTTGAAATCTTTTTGTTGTATTACGATGAATGCAATAAATAATCACAAATCCAATCATTGTGAAGCAAATACAAGTCTGAAACACATTTCGAATAATAATATTGTCAGTAAATATCACTTTATCTATAGATAACGCAGCATTAAAAATTTGACTCGTACCCTTCCAAACAAATTTATAAGGTACGTATAGACAAACACGGGATGTGAATCAGTGATTCCCAACCTGGGAGCGATCACCCCCAAAGGGGCGATTTGACTTATCAACGGGGCGGTAAATTCTTAAGGAACGATGGGTATTAAAAAGAGAAAGCACTATTTTTCTATATTTGTGCTGCAAATACGTGTAAACTTGAGTGGTGTTTAAGTACATTCGTAACAAAAAAGCATGAATGCGATAAATTGAGTTAACAAAAAACTGGAAACGGCATGGACAGAAAGATTTTTAAAGAAGGCGACAAACAAGAACCGTTAAACATAATTTTCTGGTTTTTATATAGTTGTCTGTAGTAAAATATCAATGATTCTGATAAAACTTGAAATTATATATGATACATAAAATATCATAGGTCTGTAGTTGGCAGTTTCAAGTATAGTAACCTAATTTATTTACATACTTTCAATTTAGAACCTATAAAAGAAGTTATGACGTGATCATTTAATAGCTTTGAATTATCTAAGTCAACGAACAGTTAACTTGAAGTATGAGTCAACATTCCCTAAAAATGAGTTATCTAACACGAAAAGGTGATGAAAGCTTTTTTTTTTAACTTAATGTGTTAGCTTTCAAGCAATGTCTCTCTCTGTAAGCTTGCAGAAAATTCTAGTATAAGCTTACAAATAAATTAGTGAAACATTACAACATGGTTACTAGAGTATAAACTTCCCAAAGCAATGCGTTACGTTACACCAGTTTTATCAGTTAAATTACTAGAGAACTGATTACTCCAGAACTTGGAGGTAGGAATGCTGCCACCGATTTATGGAGTAAGGTTACACCAAAATTTTTACATAGTCTGCCTCCTTAAATAACATCAAACACATTAAGTTGAGTCATTGTTTAGTAACAATTGCTTGAAGTGTTTTTCTAGTTTACTTGTTCACTTAATTCATTTTCGTGATGTGTCTAAAATGAAAAAGTGAACGTTCAAAATTGAAACCGTATGATACGTAAACTGTTTAAATTAAAGAGATAAAAGACTCGAATTAAAATATCCGTTCCTTTGCCTCATACCAAAGGACGCAATATTTTATTTTGCTCTGCGTCATGCTATTCTCAAATGGATTCTATTTACGAAGTACCTTTATGTATTCATTACATGTACTCTTGAGATTTCATACATTTTATTTCGGTTATTTTGACAATACCTATCCAACATTATAATATTCAACAGGGAAATATATGTTTATCAACACAACTCATAAACTTCAACTCCTTGTTATTACTAACGGTAAAGAGATTTTATTCCAACTCCGAATAATATGTTCCCAGTTGGTGCTTATAAAGCAAAGCATATTTTACGACTGAAAACTAAAACCATAACTTTTTATCAAATCTGCAATCGCCTTATGGCAACAGATAAAACAAATTATGTATTTCTGAAAACAAAATTTTTGCTCCATATTTTATCACTTCTGTGAAAAACAAAGCTATTTACGTGGAAAAAAACTCGAAAAAGTTTTACGCTTTCCGTGTTTGGTTGGATAGCATTTATGCGCGTTTCCAGTACAATTATTTCCAAGGTAATTTTGCAAGTTATGAAACGGGTATTGTTCGCAAAAGGTCTCGGAAACTTTGCAGTAAAGCCGAAATGCTGGGATAAAATATTTTGTGAGGCTTTTAGGATCAATGTTTAAAACATATCTGGAGATTTCAAAGCTCTGATTCATGGAGCAAATAGAACGATTGTTACAGAAAAAGAAAAAATTATGTCTGCTACATGGATTGACGGCCATACTTGTGAAAATAAATGTGCGAAATAGTCTACAATGTTCTTTATAAATTGGATATATTTCAATCTGCACATCAACACTGTTGGAAACAGTGTTGAAACATTTCTAAAGAATAGTTTGTGTCAATGTCTAAAGTACAGCTTGAATTTTAATTATTATTTCTAATTATTAAAATGTTTGACTCATACATATAAAGAAAATCGAGCTACGGTTAGGTTTACCAGTTGATAAAAAAACTTTTCTTTAACGAGAAATCAATGCATAAAAAGTCAGCATTGACTTAGCTTACAAAATAAATTAAAATATCAGAGCCAATTTCTTTTTCTCTAGAGTTACAATATTCCTCAGCCAATGGAAAACATACTAGAGTTAGAATTTCATTAGCATCAATCGAAGCAGCAGCAATCCTTAGCAAGCATGCCCTTGATACTTGCAAACTGGAAATCGAAAAGGAACATTAATTGATATCAATACTCATTCAATTAAAGGTGTCTTTTTTCACTATAAAATAAAATCTAAGCCACTGGAAAATCACTATACTAAGTTTAACCACGTTGCACCCAAAAGCAAAAATTTTGTGTGAAGTTTTTACTCATTTATGTGATATGAAACAGAAGTATGTCGATAAGAGAAGTAGTATTAAAAAAAATGATAAAAAGCGTTTTTTTTTTTTTCTTTTTTTTTAACGTTTACCGTAAAATGGGGTGTATAGGAACAGCGGGGTCAATCGGAACAAAACTTCCCGACAGTACAAAGAAATTCTTCATAAATATACTATTGGGTATTTTTCGCTATTAATTTTTTTTTAGAAAGGTAAGATCATAGGAAGTAGGAAAAAATTACTTTTGTCAATCTAGCAACGCTACTGGCTTCTAAGGAGGGCTGCTCGTGGAATGCTACAAAACATCACATTTTTATAGACTGCAAAACTTCATATGCAAGAACAAACCTTCTTATAATTAAAAACTAAGAGTGGTATGTTTCAATTATACATGTATCTGAACAACAGAATACCACATTAGAATTTACATTTTTTATAAATTGTGTCATAAAAATGAAGAATTCTGAAAAATGTCATAGGAAAAAAATTTGCGGGGTGAATCGGAACACTTAGTTCTGTTATTCCAATTCAAACTTATTTGAAGGAAATTGTTTGAAAAATCAAGATTCTAACCTCAATTCTTCTAATCAAGACGAGGACAAGGATTTATTACTGTTTATCCCTTCTCGTGAGCAACTAGATATTAGAATGACAGAAAGAAGGCAGATTTCAAAAGATTTTTTCTCCAGGAGTCTTTTTTTTACTTAAAATGCGAGGGGGAAAGTCACATAGACTGTATGTAGTAAAAGTCCAGCACACAGGCAGTGATGAATAAGTAGGAAAATCTTACAGAACAATCCCCGAAACCCAGGGATTTTAAGGAACTAAAGAAAAGGCAGAGTTCATCCCAGGAGATGTTATGAAAAAACTTAAGCCAAGTCAAAATTGCTAGTTTTAAGGACAAGTACATATTTGTGGACGACATGAGTGACTTCCATTCATGTTAAATCTTCGTATTTCAATTCAAAAGCATTTCCTAAAATTACTTTTCATTTTTCATAAGTTCAAAATTATTTTGAATTTTGACAAATTATAAACGTTTACTGGTATTGAAATTATACATTTATGTGACAGTAATTATCTGTTCTTATTATCCCCCATCAATATTACTCATGTTTGTGAGACCTATTACAGGTTAAGTTGAAAAAAATAAAAATTTTAACATGTGTTCCGATTGACCCCTATCAGCAGGGTGATTCGGAACACCCATAATTTCCTATATATTTTAATAATAATTGTTCAAAATGTTTTGTCTTTGCTTGGAATATCAAAAGTAAATCAAGACCGAAGTTTTTACCCAAAAAATCAAATTGAAAAAAAATCTTTTAACTGCTTTTTTTGCAATCAAAGCTGAAAAGTGTTCCGATTCACCCCATTTTACGGTACTGCAAAAAAGAAATACAAATTTTACTCCCAAAAAAACTAAAATAACCATAAAACAAATGAAAGAAAGATTGTTTAGCTAAAAATATCATAAAATAAGACATTTGTTGTAGAAATGAATTTATTTTAATATAGAAACATAAACAAAAACAATGAACACTCCGCTAAATTGCATACGCAGTAAAAAAAAAACATACATTGCTTACATATTCAGTACTACAGAAAAAGCTCACTATCATCTGCATTTTAAATCACAATTGAATTGCTGAGAAAAATAGAGCATTACTCATGCGGAAAAAAGAATCAAAATGACTTGAGTCAGGTTATCGAAGTTAAATCGCACATAAGTTAAGGTGAAAGAAGGTCTTTCTTCTTGATTTCCAATGAAGATGTGATATAAAAAGCAAAGATAGAGAGAAGAGCGAGCGACATATCAAACGTAAGGATTTAAAGGAAACTCTGGAACCAATTCAAAGTTTTAGAACAACAGTGGTGCATATAGCGGGCTTGTATAGTAGACGCTTAAGCTGTTAAAGCTCAGCGTAATTTTAAACAAAATTTATTAAAATTAACTCTCAAAATTTGCTTAAGACATAAACGCTTAAGCAGCAATATTCATCTAGATTGGGAGTAAGCACATAATGGGGCGATTAAACATAATATTATTTGCCATTCTGTAGGCACGTTATTGATTAACGATAATGTCTATAATTCGCAAATAACATTAACATTCATTAAAAGGATAGACTTATGTTTAGTAGCAATTTAAAAGCTAGTTTGTAGTAGATGTACAAAAAAAAAATGGGTGGACTAGAAAAAAATTGGTGAGTAAATTGTAAAAAGTGAATGTTGTTTTTATAGTATAACACAGATAATTTTATAGCAATAAACTGTAAAAATTGCTAATTTTACAGTAATAAACTAAAATTGCTAATTGTACTGTTTATAACTGTGCATTTTACAGTTTTAAACTGGAACCTCGGCTGCCAGTATTATACTGATGTTTTTACAGTATAATATTGCTAAACTTTACGGCGATAAACTGTAAAGTATTTATTACTGTGTATTTTACAGTTTCTAATTGAAACCTCGGCTGCCAGTATTATACTGTAAAAACAACAGTTCATTTTTTGCAGTCTGAGAAAGAGCTCTGGGACCAATTGAATGTCTCCCAAAGCACGCTTACTAACACTATAAAATGCAATCTATAACATATTATCTACCATCTCAGCAGATGGGATTTTGAAATAGGAGAAAATGCTATGTGTTTGCAGTATCACATCAGCTTAAAATAAAATTAAGGTGTAAAATCTTATAGGGCTTATAATCAATTCCGCGTAAAAAAAACCCGATAAAATGAGCATCTAGTGTAGTTAACTTCTTTACCTGCAAATTTTTTCATGAAACCTTTGGCTTGTTTGTTAATTCCCCGCTTGCTTAACGTTGAAAAAGTCAATTTATCGCCAAATTTGGTGGCCACAAATTAATACACGTAAAAACATGAAAATAACAATTATTTACGAAAAACAATGTGATGAAAAATAACTTTAGAAAATTCAATTATAACTCAGATGTAAATTGAAGGGGCTGGTGGATAAAGGTGATATGTAACATTTGAATTTCGCCGATTTACATAAATTCAAATTAGTGCGTGTTCAATTGTGTTAACCCACAAACACAATTGAAGGGGCAAGTAAATAAAGGTGATATGTGACAATATTTTAAATTTCTAGAAAAAACTTTCAAAAAAAAATTATTACCTTATTAACCTTCATCCATGGTAAAAAGTAAGTTTTTCAAAAATTGTCACATATCAGCTTTATCCACTTGCCCCTTTAATTTTGAAAGAGTACAAAACTAAAGTAGTAAAAAATGACGAATTACTACTATGAGCTGAAGTTTTGATTCTAAACAGAAAGTTCCAATCTGCATTATTCCAAAACATCACCAAACTAGATCTATACTGCATACAATATTTCATATCAAGTATTCTATGCAAATGCAAAACGAATCAACATAGACGGTTGAAACTAAATTGAATTAAACAACCGATTTTCAGAGCAGGTCTCGGAAATGGATAACTACGCTTAATTTCCAAAATAATGCATATTCGATAACTACTATTATCTGGAAAGTTTGGAAGTGGAACCTCTCAACGCTTCCTTATTCTGTTTGTGGTAGGCGAAGAGTTATTGCGTACTATTTATTCGAAATTTTCGAAAAATTATGTTAAAAGGGTTAAAATTGCAATGAGAGATAATCTGGATGAACTTTTTATTCATGGCACTTCAACTCTACGTCCAAGATTTAAAATTGATTACAGAGACATTATAGAAAAGTAATATTCCTTTTCAATGCTATGTATTAAAACAGTTGTTTCTGTTTTGCAAAAAAGGAAAAAGCAAAGACATTATTCAGCCACTGTCCCCTATGCCATTTTCTCCTCATTTTATGAATAACAAAAAGAAATAAACCGCATGTATCTGTGGCAACACCTGTAAATGCAAATTTCTGCTTGACGTCATTCAGGATTCAGACTTTAAGAAACCAGTCGCGACCTATGCAAGCGAGTTACTTGCCACCACTTAAGTTGTGTTACGTATTTTATGGTTTGTTAAATTTGTACCTGTGTAATATTTTGAAGGAGTCAGATATTAAATTCAATTATACTTAAGTAGTTATCTGTTTAAATATAGCTTCTAGATTAAGCTTGTCTACGGACCTCTACATATCCTACGCATAAGCCTTATAGTGTAAGTTATAAAACACTTTTCTAGAAAATAGGTTATGCGGATTGTTTTATGGAGTACATGCCAAGTACAGTGGATACAGTTTCCTCCACACCCAAAAGTCGTTTTATAGAAATTACATACATTTGGTTTCACAGTGAAATGTACAAATAATGCTTTGAAGATATTTTATATACATTTTACTGAACCGTTGATGTAAATAAATAAAAAATCAATGTGCATAAAATATATACAACTAATAAAGGAAAAGACTGCCAGCACTTCGTTAAGTAATATTAGTTCAAATAATAAACAACAAAAACCCATTTGATGTTACACGTAAAAGTATAACCAAATATTTACGTGGAAATAGTTCCTGATTTTTACGGTGCTTTGATGGGGTCTTTTCGTAAAAAATATCCTCTTGTTGGTAGACAAGGGTCTTCACTTATTTTTTTTTTCGCTATACCGTTGAAGTAACTAATTTTAACCGAGCACAAACTTCTTGCATGATTTCTTTTTCATCCACGCTCAAAAAAGACTACACTACAAAAAATGAACTGTTGTTTTTACATTATAATACTGACAGCCGAAGTTCCAATTTAAAACTGTATAATGCACAGTAATAAACTGTAAAATAAGCAGTTTTACAATTTCTTAGTGTAAACTTAGGAATTTTACAGTTTATTGCCATAAAATTTAGCTGTATTATACTGTAAAAACAACAGTATAATACTGGCGGCAGAGGTTCCAGTTTAAAACCGTAAAATGCACGGTAATAAAGTGTAAAATTAGCACTTTTACAGTTTATTACTGTAAAATTACGAATTTTAGTTTAGTACTGTGAAATTACCAAGTTGACAGTTTATTACTGTAAAATTAGCAATTTTTTCAATTTTTTAGTATAAAATTAGCTGTATTATACTGTAAAAATAGCATTAATTTTTTACAGTGTACAATAAAATTTGTCATATTTAGGAAAAATATATAAACTGGTCGTTTTTGACAAAAGTGATATTGTAATCCAAAATTAGCTGAACATGGACTAAAGTGCTTGCTTTACGAAAAATTACTTTAGTTAAATGTCTTTTATTTTTATAAGTCAAAGCGATGTTTATTTAACAGGCTAAGTGCATAAATCAGCAAATTCCCCATTAAATTGACTTTTGAGTAAAAAATATTAATCATTAGGTAATGTTTCCCTATTTTAAGTGGTAACTCGATTCAAAGTGTTACTTTTTTACTTTTATCAAGCAGATTAATAGAGAATGAACGTACGGGCAGAAATTTCTTGGCACACAAATATTGCCTACCTTGCAAAACCGAAACACCAAAGCAACATGAGACACGTTTTTACTTTTCTGAGTTAAAAAATTAGCTATTTCCCTCACATTTCTTCAAAAGGAGAAACGTAAACTGACAAATTACTTTCCAACCCTAATCAGATAAAAGTGTCTGAAAGTCAATCCATCCTATTACAAACGTGAGAAATTTCTCGATGATAGGATTTCACATTTTGCAAGCTTTCGAAATACAGAAAACGACTTTAACAGATGGAACGTCATTGTACATAATGGCTTTTCTTTGGGACTAAATTGATTGTCGATAACATCTGTAGAATGGCTGATGTCACTTAGAGAAAATATCACTTCATAATTGTCTCTAATCAGCAAGAGCTTCGAGTCCAAAGAAGAAAAAACTTCACCATCAAAATACTTTCCTAAATTGAAAAAAAATAAATGCTGTTTTTACAGTATAATACAGCTAATTTTATAGTAATTTTGCAGTAATAAACTGTAAAATTAGCTTTACAATTTATTACTGTGCATTTTACAGTTTTAAACTGGAACTTCTGCTGCCAGTATTATACTGTTGTTTTTGCAGTATAACACAGCTACTTGTATGGTATTAAACTGTAAAATTGCTAATTTTACAGTAATAAACTAAAATTTCTAGTTTTTCAGTAATGAACTGTAAAATAACTAGTTTTACAGTTTATTTCTGTACATTTTACAGTTTTAAACTGAAACCTCTGTTTTCAGTATTATGCTGGAAAAACAACAATTTATTTTTTGCAGTGTATAATCTGCTCCAAACTTCTTTAATATTGCAAAATTATTTCATGTGGAATTTGTTCTGATGAATATATATATTGCGTCTATTCATTATACTATGTTTAGTCCCAAGACAAAACACAATTACAACAAAGCAAGAATAATTACTAGCCTAGCAGCGTCACAAATAATTTAGTATTAAAAGACTAGTTTTTAGTTAGTTTTTTTTTTTTTTAGTTACTTTGAAAATTACATAATTTAGTACATTGCTAAAACAATTGATATAAAAAGGCATAAACATATCGAAAGTCCCAAAATAAAATATTGAGTAACATTTTATCTAAAAGAAATCTGAATTAATAATTAGTTTCCCTTTTGCAAATTAAAATTGAACTGATACAAGTTTTCCGAAAATCATATCTTGGAACAAAATATTTATACTTTTTGTAAAGCTTAGCTTTGCGGTTTGAAAATCAAAGAGATTGCATCCTGTTACAATGTAGATTCTTAATGCAGCTTGCTTAAGCCAAATACTTCAACTTCAACTTCTAAAATTCTCGTGGAAACCACAACTGTTGTGTTAGTTCGGAAAGAAGATCAAATCCTTCATTCAATTCAAAGTACTTGCCTTAAATTGCTCCCGAGTTGTGCTGTTTTCCTCTCTTGCATTACATTGGGAGAGTAGACATGAAAATTCTTGTAATTAGAGACCAAAAAATGAAAATCACTAAACTGTGAGTGATATCATTGTTTTACTTTGGAAAGCAGAACTAAAACTAAACCATTTATCCTCAATAAAACAAGTTGCCCTAAATAGATCCGAAGTTGCATAGTTTCTATTTTTTCTATCTTACATTACTTTGCGAGAGTAGATATAAAACTGCCTAGACTCAGATGAAAAATAAAAAGGGTAAAGATTCCAATCATATCACTACAAAAATTACCCTTACAAAGTTATCCATTTTCTTTTATTTCATTTAAATTCAATCGTTTTTAGTGGTTTCAAAACATTGGTTGCTTAAAAAACCAATATTATCAACATCTTTTTTAAAAATTCCAACATAATTCAACATTTTAAAGACAACTATAGAGACCGGTTTTACGAACTTTTAATCAATGCTACGTTTTTTTTTTCTAATGACTAATTTATTAAGTTTTTAAAACTAATTCTTATTCTTTGCTGTTTAAGAATATACGTTTTTCAAAGCTATAGTTACATGAATGATTTTTGGAAAAAAAATATCTACAGATTCTTTCTTACTGGTATTTTAAACTTTGTTGTTTAAATTAATTTTGTGTCCCAATTTCTAGTGCGACCTTTACTTCGACTTATTGCATGTCTATAGAAATTCCAGCATTGTGCATTGACTACCACTGATTGCTTCAGCTGATTTGTTCAGCTCTT
>JAXGGA010010286.1:0-47613 GCA_038373865.1 Uloborus plumipes
ATCTATCGAACATCGAAGTGCGGATTTAACCTCGGCATCCCAGCCGCTCCACGTTTTATACATGAGTCGCCGCGAAGCAAAGCCGAGCGGCGCATGCAAGTGTCTCGTCCAATCAGCGAGAAGCGCACTTAACGCGTCACGCACACGCGCCAGAGCGAATCTTCCGCTCTCCCGGGAAGAGCGATGCGCGCGACGCCTCCTCGCCGATCGGAGAAAACAACGCGCTCCGTGACTGCGGGAGAACGCGTCGGTATACTTACCCGATCGTTGCGTAACACATATAACCAGAAAAAAAAGGGGAACATTTCTCCAACTTCTGCTGTCAGTAAATGGAGATTGTCAGGGATTAAATAACAGGATAGCCAGAATTTGAAATCGTATAAAATGTAATTTCATGTTATCATAACATTACATTTTGTCCAATGTCTTTATAAAATTAATATTTCATATAAATTCAGCAAATTGAAAAAATTTAAAGATAGGCAAGTTTGACTGATGTTGAACCACGTTTAAACTAAAAGCAGCACTATACAGACATGAACCAGTAAAAATTATTCACTCATGATCTCTATCAATGCTGACTTTTCAAACTGTTTATTAAAGGTCTTAAAAAATACTCTGCTCATACAAACTGGAATAAACATTTTAATTACCACACAGCTTTCAAAAAAGTTTAAATCTTGTGTTACAAAATAAATATTTTAGGATTAAAGCTTAAAAATTGAAAAAAAAAAAAATCTTATAATATAGTCTATAAAAATATATTTATAGTAGATGTCTTTGATGGGCTAAGTTGAAGGGGGAAATTGCCTGTGCATATTCTTTCGAGAGTCTTCTTGAGCATGCTGAACCTTTAAGCGTTCCAACTCTATTAACTTTGACTGGGTGTGTTTAAATCTATGCCAGGCCATTTGCATCATCTTTTGACTTGCATAGCTGGAACCTTCATGAGCTTGACCTGAAGAAATAAACAGATTAAAGTGAAACATTATTTAATATGGCTGTGTGTGCTGCCAGTTTTTTCAAAAGTATGAAAACTTATGGCTAAAACATACTAGTTCAATTGCTAACTTGATGGTTTGATTTGTGATCAATTTGTATCACACACTTGCCAACTTTTACAAATTAGTCGTAAAATTTATGCAGTTTAGTTTTTTTTTTACGCTTGTACCTATTAGTAAAGATTTTTAATGCTTCTCAAAATTCAATTGCATCTGCTACAGGAGAATTCTTCCATTTTGGTTTGCTGTGTAATTCTACCACATGGTTATTGCTAATTATGTGCATAGCATCATTTTTAAACTTTTCTTATATTACATTTTACATAGCAGATGACGAACAATAAACCGTTTTACCTCACCCTCTCAAGGGAATTTCAATACAGTTAAATGCGAGTTTAATCAAGTTAGACTATTCATTTTTTCTGAAAACTGTTTAAAGAAGTTACAAATGGCAGTGGAATATCGAAATTTAGAAATTTAATCACAACTTAAAATTACGAGAAAGTAGGGAAATGTTGCAAGGTACTTAAATTCAGGATATTTTGCATTATTTTAAAACTTTCTTAAAATTTTAGTGTTGATATCATTTGATTTAATTGTTCAATACGTTAGCTTATTAACCTTTTGCACTTATATTTTTGCATCAGTCTTGATTTTGTGCGTCCTCAGTGAAATTTGAGCAAATTTTTAATTGTTTTTGTGATGTATACAAAAATTACTGATACCTATTTCCAAAAGTTGTCATATATGGTATCTTTTCCTCTTTATTGTTAAAATATTATCTGTTATTCAAACATTTTTCATGACTGAATTTTGTCTACATTTAGTTTTGAAATAGCATAAATTGCCTTCATCAAAAAACGAATTTGGATCATTTTTAGTCAAGCCATCTTTGTGAATCGGTAATTGAAAAAATAGTGACAAATTTTAAGCTCAGCTACATATCAACATTGGGAACATTTTCTGGTCAGCACTAGCAAATAGAAGTAATTTTTTTTAGTTGTTACTCCTTTTTTAATCCTCATTTTTGTGTAGCAGAGTAAATCAAAAGAAGTAACCTAACAACAAATTAGCTTTTACCTTTCTGCGAAAATATAAAAATTATCATTTTAAATGAAAGTGGTATTAATGGCATTAACATTGATTGTTTTTTTTATCAAGTGCTAAATATACAAACAGGAAATTATTTCATTTTCTAAATTGTTATAAAACATTTTCAATCTTGATTTCATTCATCTATAACTTTTTCAGAGAGAAGCCCTCAACTAGCAGGAGTCTCCGGGGTCTAGTTGGGGAGCAGAAAATCTCCCCAACATAATCAATTCCTTAAAAATACATAATTTGCAAGTGTTATAAATTTGGTCTTCTGCTCTGGGCAGTGCCAGACCACACCCTCATAGCAATTTTTGCATCAGCCTTTTGATTAAACTTAAAAATGTATTATTTTTGATCTAAGATATATGAAACTCCAAAACAAGAATGATGGCTACACACAGTTGTGTAATTCTCTCACAACCTAAAAACAGATTGTGATTGAAACAGTGTTCTACTTGAAATTTAATACGCTAGAATTTTCATTTAACCCTTCCTTTTGATTGCTTATTCTATTTTTTAGTGGACAGTAAAGTACCAATTATTCGTGGAATGGGTAGCATGGTAACAGCCAGACCTAGATAAAATGTAAAACTGTCTGCGAACTCAAATTATTCCTTAAAAATTTTCTGCAAAAGGGGAGGGGGGGGCTTCTGAATCCCATAGTGCTACCAACAACAAAAATATCAAGTTATATGAAATGGAGGTCACTACATTGAGGTTGATTGTCATTACATCATGGTTAATGAATGTGTCAGTTTTGTATGTAACAAAGCTATAACCCCAGAATGAACAAAATCAAGACATATTTTGGATAAAAAACTTTTTAAATAAATAACTTTTTCAACAAAATGTCAAAATTTTCTGCAAACAGCGTTCACCTATATTATCTGGGTCTGGTAACAGCCAATAATCCGATAAAAATGATTATACAGTATAACCTCGATTTAACGATTGCCTATGGACTGTAAAAAATTATCGTTAAATCGAGGATATCGTTAAATCGAGAAAGCACACTTATAAGTTAAACGGATTAAACTATTGATAATTGAGTGAACGCTTAAACAAGTATACGTTATTTTGCTTCTTTAAGAAAACTGCGCATTTATATTATTTCCAAAGTTATTTCATCGATCTTTGTTTAATCGTGTTGATAAAATTTCACCTTTTTCGACCTCATTTTTTTCGACTGATCACTCTCCTCTCAAGGTGCAAAAAAAATTTTGTTTGGAATGCTAGAAGTTTGGACGTTACTGAAGGATGAATATTTTTACTATTGGAACATGAGGTCTCAATGCTGTTGCAAGTAAAATAGTTAGAAAAATATTTTAAACATATACTACTGTATTTTTGACGAGAGATAATTTGGCCCTGCCCGATATCATCGTTAAATCGAGGAAAGCTATCGTTAAATTGAGGAAGTTTTAACATTAAATTAAAGGCATATGAGTCGGGACCAATGAAATGTATCGTTAAATTGGGGAAATCGTTAAATCGGGTATCGTTAAATCGAAGTTATACTGTATATTCAATAGCCAAACAATGTTAATAGCACAAGACATGTTTTAAATTATAGCTAAAAATGATTGAATTGAATGTAAAAAAAATATTTTAAAGCTAAAAATGACTAAAAACGCACTTGCATTTTCTGCAATCAGCAAATTATCCCCATAAAAAAAAGAAAAGAAAAATGTGAAAGACCCGTGGATAATTGGGAGTTTACTGTATGCAGTAGTTACTCTACAATTTGCATCAAAAAAAATTAAAAATAATTTACCACTCATCAGAATCTTATTTGAATTTCAAGACTTCAAAAAAGGCTAGGAGGGGACAGAATTTCATTCTGGTATAACAAAATTCATATCACTAATAGAGGGATAATCAGCTATCTCTAATCTCTTAATACTGGAAAGGCTGAAAGTTGCTGCAAACCAAGAGGAGTTGAAAGGGCTTATTTTTTCTGTGACTTTTGTCTGGGGGGCAGGGGGATTGTGACAGCACAGATTACTCTGAGTGACACTCTAGTGCTAAGAATGCTGCAAAACAAACAGTAAAAATTTCAGGCATTTACTACTTTCAATTAAAAATTATCTTGAAAACTTATTAATGAATATAATTACTTCTCAAAAAGAAAAAAAAACACAAAGCAATTAGGTGCTTACCCGCAAACTAAAAAAGTTCAACTAAAAGAGGATATCTTTAAATTTGGTGCTTTTCTTTAAATTAAGGCAGATTTTCAATCCTTATATCTTGATAATGGGTGGACGAGGTCAAATAATATTTGCGTTAAAAATGTGTCTCAAGATGTGCTTTCGATTGCTTCCTATTTAAACTTTTTTGAGTATCACACGTGTTATTTCCTGGTTCGGATAATTGAAACCCAGCAAAAGGGAAAATTGCAAAAATAAAAAGTATACTTATATTCAATTTACCAGTAGAAACTTGAGTGAGGTAAGTTATATGCTTCGACAAACCATTTTCTACATTTTCCAAAGTTTTCAGAAACGTAGAACTATACGTTTCTGCTTGTTTTACACTTGGCTTTTCTTTACTTAGCTCAAGAACAGCTTGACCTGCAATTAAAAATTACTACTTTTCACGTCAACTATATCTAATGGAAAAACAAATAAATTTTAGAAATGATACACAATTCATTTGTATGATAAAGATTTTTTGAAAAAAGTTCTGAAATTTTAAATTTTATAACAATGAATTAGTTTCTCGTCCACATTATGCTCTATAAAGCCTCAAGACTACATAATCAAAATATATTAAGTTTTCTATTTGTATAATTTGGTCTTAAATGCCTTACATGAAGCCGCTGGGGCAAGAAGTTTGATAATCTAAAAAAGCCGAATAAATAACAGGTCTTATCTCCACCATCGATCTCCCTATTTTTTAGTACGAAGGCTTAGGATTACCAAGCAATACAAAGGACGTGTTTGGTTCATTTCTAGAGATCCAATCACGTCATCTTGGTAAAAGATTGTACTTCATCCATTGGTCCACATGAGGAATTTGATTTTAATTTCAGGTGGATAACCAAATTATGTCTTGCAAAGAAATAAACAAATTTAAAAAGAACAGTAGTTTTTTTTTTCTCAGCTTAAAACTCTACCCCAATACGGAATGCATACTTAAAAAGAGATACAAAATTTTATTAGCTATCCTCAAGAAATACAAAAAAAAAAAAGAGAGCAGAGTGCATGGAACATTACCTTAAGGGAGAGTAGGACACAGCATCCTTTCAAAAATGCAAGGGGGAAACACTAGACAATTAACTTGATAACAGTATTGGAATTAAATATCTTTCTTGGCAGCTCAAAATAACAGGGATCAAAGCGACCAATTAATAAAATATAGGACACTTTTTGAGAAGAATATAGGACAGAAAAATATATATATATCGTCGGCACCATGCTAAAGTAACGAATGTGAAAAATCGCGTTTTTCAAGTTCGTATTTCAAGTTCGAATTTTAAATAATTAAAATTAAAATGAAACCTTCGAACGGTAATTTTACACTTAAAATCTCTATAAGAGCTTAAATATTGAAAATAACCAAATACGTCAGGTGGGGAAAAGGTACATGCAGTGTTTTGGCCCTCCTGAAAAATGCCAATTTTCACATTCGTAAGTTTAGCATGGTGGCGACGATATAATTATTCAATTTTGCACACACATCATGAAAAAACAATTTTTAAGTGCCACTGATGAAAAATTATGTATGTACCATATATGGGTGAATATCAGGTAAAGTACCAATTTGACCATGGAAATTTTCAATTTTTGAAGATACTCAGAAAATTAAATTAATAGGGTATTTCAAATACACATTAGTAGCAATATTTTTTAAAAATTAGGGGCATGGTCAAGGTGTCATTTACCCCCCTTTTAGGGAGGGTTGTCTTTGAGCGTTACCGACATGATGAGAAGGCTACCGAACTGACAAATATTACAGATTTTACACTTAGTCTATAAAAGTAATCACTTTCACTACCTTTTATGTTCAAAAATAAAATAATTGTTACTTAGAATATAATAATATTTTCAGAGCCTGAACACTTTTTTGTTTTATATAAATAAAATTAGAGACTAATTTAAAGTTAGTTAAAGTCTAAATGAGTGCGACAAAGTTTGTTTCAAACAGATAAATAGGTTAATAGTTAAAAAATCAAAATAAAATAAAATTCTTAACACAATCTCAAAAAACGAAATTAATTCAGGACAGTCAGAGTTTGGCGGGGGAGGGTGATTTTCACTAAAATGTTCGTAAGTTTTCCATTTTAAAACAAAATTACATTTTTGGGTGCAGAAGTTACGAACGAAGGTCGAAATAGAAAAAGTGTGAAAAAGGCAATAATTTTGTTTGAAAACTCAAATTTTGTGGAAAAATTCATGTTTTTGAAGCATTTAAAAAACAATGAATTAACTGCTAAAATGGGAAAATTTGGCAGGAAAAACGATGCACTTGAATCTATCTGTGTACTTTAAAACTCAACAAACTCATAACACGAAGAAAAAATTGCGAAAAACATCGGTAACGCACACATCAGTTTCGTAACAAATACCTTCTACTTCCGCGCTGCCGAGACAAATTTCCGCAATATGATAGCTGAACATCCCTAATTAAAGATTCGAAAATAAAAACACCTTATTATGTCCACGACAATAGGTTTCTTTCCTATTATGCAAAAATAAATTGAAAAATTACTTAATTTTGTGTCTTAATTTCCGCTGCCGACATGACACTTCATTTGGTAGAAACAGAAAAGTCAAGATTGAAAAATCTTACCTGTAATTTAATGCAGCCGAAGTGAAAATTTTTATCGGAACTGAAACATCACATATTAGAGCTTCACCCAGCGTAATTTTCGGCGCCAAAAAATGTTTTGTCTAGATTTTATCATTCCGAAAGTTGGCTCACTCGTCATGTTATGAAAACTTGTGACAAGCAGAAATTGCTTTTTTTTATGGATCTAAATTCATTTTATCTAAAACACAACAGTTAATCGTCATAGATGAACATAAAACACGTTATTTTCTTCTGTATTTGTTTCTGCTGCGATGTTTTATAATCCACAGGATTTTTTTGAACTTTGCGATTCGAATGTGTGACGCGCTGACGACATAACATTGAGGCAATTAAAAAGGGTTCTATTGTGACAAATGAAAGTAAAACCTGAAAATTTTGTCATGGATTGTATGTGCGACGCAGTTTACTGCATAGAAAAGGAAAAATTTTTGGTTTTTATTTGGAAGTGCTTGATAAATTCATTTGTGACTTAAATTAGCACTTTTCCTGATAATCACCCATATATGGTTTGAAAAAAAAAGTTCTATTTAAAAAAAAATCATAGCCTTCCAAGGTTTCTGATCCTGATACCCAGGTTTTTTGAGCTTTTGATGAAAAACCCGGCTATTTTGGATGTTTGCAAGAATAATTTTGATCTCTATCTCTAATCAGATTTGGCATTCAGATTAACAGATGTTGAGATTAAATATGTTCTACTGCATATAGTTTTCAATCATGCTTGTATTTTTACTTAAATATATTGTAAAAAATGTCAAAATTAAAAAATCAACAAATTAGAAAAAAATTTAATTTTTATATGAAATATTATGGAAATTCTTTTTTCTAAAACATGGCCATTTAAGAAGGAAACGTATACCTTCATTCAGAAACAAATTTTGTGTGTAACATTTGAAAAAATTGCTCCTTGCAATCCCGAAATACATTATGTAGTAATCTATGTTTTGCAGTTTTCTCATAGCATATAACTAAGTTCTAAGATAAAGCATAAACCAGAAACATGAATAATATCAAGTATTTTTAAATTCATAGGCTCGAGAAGTTGTAAACAGAGACTTGAATGAAAAGTAAATAAGCCGATAATAAGTACATAAATATATGAACAAAGACAAATAATAATAATAAATAATTATAAAACAAGCTAATCTGGAGTAAACCAAGTCAAAATACCTTCCAATTGATAAAAAATATTAAAATATTTACAATATGCTACAAGATTTGAAATACATGAGAAGCAAATTACGTCAAACGTTGCCATGTTTCCGAACCGATTGCCTAAAAAATTAAAATATTTATAAAATACAAAGATTGAAATCTCAAGCACGAGAAGCAATTTTTCAAAGTCCAAATAAATTCAATGTTGTCATAATTCTAAAAATAAAATGTCTTTAGAATTTATTGATATCAAACAAAATAAGCTGGTAGCATTTTAAAAATAATTTCCAATTGTCTAAAACAGCAAAATATTTGCAAGATGCAAAAGCACTGAAATCTGAAATACGGGAGACAAGTTTTTGCGACATATCGAACACATGTTCGAAAAATTACACTGATAGAATTTTTTTTTTTAATTTTAAGCACAATTCAATGATTTTTTTAAAAAAAATCAAGCAAAGAAACTATTTCAAGGTTTTAAAACTCTGTCAAGCACTATTTTTTATAAGAAATATAGAACGACTTTGATCCCTGCAAGGCAAAAAAAAAGGGGAAAAATTCTTCTGAAGTATCTCAAATATAGGATTCTATCACAAATATAGGATTATTTTTCTAAATATAGGAATTATAGGAAATACAGTACAGTTTTTGACCTTTTTTGAAAAATATAGGATTTATAGGAAATTATAGGATGACTTTGATCCCTGAATAAGGAAGAGTGCATTTTAAATATTAGCAGCTTTTTTTTTTTTTTTTTTTTTGATACTCTAAATTATTTTTAGAACTCAACACTATTTCATTTAATGTCAAAAACAAATTTACGCTCATCCTAAACTCAATCAGCAGGAACTACCAATACACACATGCTGAAACTGTGAATAGATACATAATGATGGCGTTATGAAAATGTTTAATTGAACTGATAATGTTGAGCTGGTACAATGACATTTAATTGATCAGTTTCTAAATTACTGCATAGGTTGTTGGAATATTTGCTGCATGTACAGTGCGATGTTACACAGTCAAAAAATATTAAAGTTATTCAAAGTTAAAGAGTAACATTCCATGTATACAACTCAAATTTCTCAATTTGACACTTGACAGCAAAAATATATTTTCCTAGCATTAGTAGCAAAAAAATGTAATATTGAGTGCGCATAAAAACACGAGAGATCCAACCATGTAATTAATTGAAATTTTCCATTAGAGCTAAAAATGTTATGAAACTACATACTTGCAGCATGCAGTGCAGCGGCAAGATCTTTTTCAAGACCTTCCAACTGCTTCAGTTTATCATTAGGAGTAGCCATTAACTTCAAGTGACTTGTACTCATCAATGCAAGACACGACGTATTAAATGTAATTAAAAAATGCACAAAAAGTGACTTGTTTTCTATTTCAAAAAGATTTTCATTCGCTTTATGTTTACGAAGTACAAAAATGCGAAAACAATGTATACAGTTAACGTTAAGCTTTCCAGTAACTGTTACAGTTCGTTCTTCTTCATAATGGTTCTTCTTCTAGAAGCTGATCATAGGGCAGTAGCAGCTGACGTCATCCTGGGAGACAAACAAACACCACGTGCTGATGACAACTAAACATACTCGAAACGTCGTCTGCTTTTCTTTCCGAGGATTTGCTCTGCACTTTTTTCTTGTACATTTGACTGTTATTTTGGCCCGTTCTTTTTTCAGTTTTGGCTTGCTTTGTTTGTTCTTCATACTGATGCTTCATTTTCAACGCATCATCATTTAAAAAAAGTATTATTTCTTGAACTTTCCGTGTTTTTAACCACTGAGTAGAATAACAACAAACTGTCTGCTAATATGCTTGTTTTTATAGGATTTGATTGTTCTTAATGCATTAACTGTTCATAAACTGTGCAGTTATCGATCCTTCTTTTTCTTTTTTTATATTTGTACGGTAAGTTAAAAACGCATCAGTTTAAAATTTATTTTTACTTAACCCTCGTGGGTCCCTCCCATTTCGGTTACACTCAAGACCCTTGGGGTCATAAACGACCCCAATGCTTCCTTTAATTAATTTATTATTATTAATGAATGTTACATGCATTATTTAAGTTCACACACTTTTTAATGCTAAAAAAATTTTAAAAACAGGACACAATCAAAGTAAAATTTAGTTTATGCATTAAAAGTTTTATGCAAAACTTACAATAACTGTAGATTTATTTACAACTGTTACAGACCTGAAAAAACATGATTTTTTTGCAAGTAAATTTCAAACACTTATGACATTTTTCAATGCATTTTTTGTCCAGTTCTCTTGGACAAAAGTTGCAACGTCCTCTTTTTTTGGCCTTCTGGGGAAGTGACCCCAAGGGTCTTATGTGCAAAAAATGCAATTCGGGAAAAATAAAACACAATAATAGCATTATTTTGAATAGAAAACTAGAAGAATAAAAGCCACAAAATGCCATTAAAAACAAATGGTTGATCAACAAAATATATTAAACAGAAATTGCATTGGGGTCACATATGACCCCAAGGAACCCACGAGGGTTAATAAATACGGATCCAATTTGTTAATAATCCTGATTTTACCAATGTATCTTCTTTTTGCTTCGTTATGAAGGCTTTCACAAGACTAAAAACACATTTTACAATTAAAAAAGGCTAGAAAAACAACTGCGCAATCGCAATACCATGCTAGACATACGGTAAACATGGAGTTGCTTGTCCACCAGGAACGGTTGCCAGGCTCCGTTGCTATGCAAAAAGCACGTGGCTGCTACTGCCCTATTCAGACTCACGAAGTAGAAAGAAGGAGCGAAATGTTCTACGGATGCGCTAGTTTGAAAGTGGCAAAGAATTCTCACCGCCGCCAGAGGACTCTGCTTACCAAAAGCTCCCTATTATTTTCTACGGGAATCAATGTAAATGATACTGAATCTGTCATCTTTTTAAATGCTGCTAGCTGCTATGGGAAAGAAAATATTTTTTTTTCAACTGGATTTTGGTGTAAACCATCGATTAACATTATGAATTAAATATGACTTTGATCCCACTGAAATTTTGCCGTATTTTTTAAGAAAAATACGGCAGAAGATGCTTAATCGACCGCATCTAGCTACTTGTCAAATTTGACATATATGCGACTGTATGTGACATTTTCTTTGCATTGTACAATATAATTTTTGCTGAGAATCAGTTCTCTAAATTGTTGATAAATTAAGCATGAGGCAAAAAATTAATTATGTCAGTATTTAAATTTGTTATTAATTGAATATATTTATTTAACAAAATTATTATTAATTAAAATATATTTATTAAATATATTTAGTTCATAATGTTAATCGATGGTTTGAGCAAAATTCCAATTTAAAAAAAAATATTCCTGCCAACAGCAGTCTTTAAAAAATGACAGATTCTGTCAGATTTGGCAAGTTGGTAAGATCGCAAATTACAATCGCTACTGGAAATGAATTACATTAGAACGTTTCTTGATAAAAACATCGTGACGTCAGCGTGACGTTTGCCTATGAAAAACGAGCTAGATAAAACGTCACAGCCTACTTGGCGAATAAGAGAAGATCACTGACTGCTTGTGAGCTCTTATTGGCTCCACCCGTAGTGACGTCAGTGCCAAGTTAAGTTGATGATAATGTAATTCACTTCCAGTAGCGATTGCAATTCAAAGCGATTGCAATGGTGTTTCACTTGAATCCCTGCCATACTCGCCGTAACAATCACTAAACTTTAACAATATAGATAGCGCTACAGAGCTTAAAGCTACGTGACGTACCTTGGCGCGCTTGGCATATATTTGAAAATGCATCATCATTTTAGCTTGACAGGTTTTCACCAGTATTGCCGTTTGATTAATAAGTTTCAGTTTCAAAACGATGCGGAATAACTTTTTTTAAAGCGCCGCGTTTTGATGTGGTATTTTTTGAAACAAAAACATTTTTTTAGTTTTTGTTAGACCTTAACTTTCAAAGGTTAAAATTAGTAATGCACTGCTAAGGCAGGAATCCAAGTGAAACAGGCGATCGCATATTGCAATCGCTACTGGAAATGAATTACATTAGAACGTTTCTTGATAAAAACATCGTGACGTCAGCGTGACGTTTGCCTATGAAAAACGAGCTAGATAAAACGTCACAGCCTACTTGGCGAATAAGAGGAGATCGCTGGCTGCTTGAGAGCTCTTATTGGCTCCACCCGTAGTGACGTCAGTGCGATTAGCATTTATAGCGATTGCAACTTATCCAAATTTGGGAATTTGCAATTGCAATGGAGAGTTGCGATCGTCCGTGTTTCACTTGAATTCCTGCCTTTGGCAGGGATTCAAGTGAAACACCATTGCAATCGCTTCGAATTGCAATCGCTACTGGAAGTGAATTACATTATCATCAACTTAACTTGGCACTGACGTCACTACGGGTGGAGCCAATAAGAGCTCACAAGCAGTCAGTGATCTCCTCTTATTCGCCAAGTAGGCTGTAACGTTTTATCTAGCTTGTTTTTCATAGGCAAACGTCACGCAAACGTCACGATGTTTTTATCAAGAAACGTTCTAATGTAATTCATTTCCAGTAGCGATTGTAATTTGCGATCGCCTGTTTCACTTGAATTCCTGCCTTTATCGGCATGCATGTTATTAAAATTTAAAGGATTTTCGCTTCTATCGCTTTTTTCATAATTCACGAAATTAAAAAACTAAGTGCAGCAAATATAATGTTTAATTTTGATACGTAATTTTACCAGAGATCATTAGAAAGGAAAAAATTCCTCGCAAAATTGCAGAGGTTTTTCTCTTTGGCTAATTTGTTAAACAATCGCATGGTGATTTAAAATATTAGCCAAATTAGCGCATTCCAGCTCTAAAACTGCGAAAAAGAAAACGTTCTCGATTTGGTCGTTGCTCCCAAAGTAACCAGCACACCAGCGCAACCAGGATATACATTCTGGTGAGAGGATCATTACATGTATAAATTATAGTATTAGGATTGGCAGTATGCATAGGCTCGTAAAGGAGGGCTAGGGGGACGTATATGCTCCCTCACTTTCAAAAGTAAAAGGGCTTTGCCCCCATAGGCGGACTTACGGGGGTGCTAGGGGGTGCTTCGCACCCCCAAAATTTTTGGTTGAGTTTTGAAAATAATGAAATTAAGTATAATTCGCCAAGAAATGCAGTTGGAAAAGAACATTATTATTCAGTGCTGTATTAAAGAATGAGTGTATTCTCCGTAATTGGGCATTTATTGGTACATCAATACAATTTCTTCTACTTTGAAACTACCATGGCGAAATTTAAAAAAAAACGTGACTATTGTAATAACTTTATCAATAAAAACTGCCCTGAAATCATCTGAAAACCAGCATTTTTTAAGGTAATTTTTCAAAATTTTCCATAGAAGTACCCCCCCCCCTCAAACTTCTTATTGTAGTGGCGCAACCAGAGGGGGCCCATAGTGATCGTGCTCCCTTCCTCCCACCCTTTCTCCAGAATGCTGAGTTGATATTTTTTTTTAAATATTCTTTATTATTGAACAGAAAGAAAGAAACGCGTCTTGGGAAAAAGCACCAAAATACCCAATGTTGAGAAGATATCTTTATTTCCTTCAACAAAAAAAAAAAAAAATAAATAAATAAATAAATAAAAAAAATATCGACACTTAAATTTTTCAACAGCTTCAGAGTGTTAGTCAGCTAATCGTGTGCCATCCCCCCCCCCTCTCGCCCTATCCTCTTGTTTTTAATTTTATTTCTGCCTGATTTTTTTTTCTTTTTTTTTCTATTTCGTTTGAAAATAAAAGTCTTCAAAATGTTATTTCTCGGAAGTCCTCTACCCGGCCAAAGTTATTACGGAGCCTCACAAATTTCGTCACCCGGGCTTCAATTTACAAAATTTCCATTGAAAATCCCCCAAATACCAAACACCTTAAAAGATCGAAAATTGCTTAAAATTTCGTTTTTGAAGCATCAATTTTGGAAAATTTTCGGATTAGGGCAACCCCAACCACCCTTTCTCCATCTTTAAAAATCGTTAAAATTTTACTTTTCTAAATTACAGTGTCGAAAAGTGTAAAGGAGAGAAAATTTTGGCACAGCAGGCTTTGAAATCCTAAGAATTGACATGCTTAGGACTTCAAGTCTTCTTGCCGCCAATGGAAGATTGAAGACAGTAGCCTTTAATCTTCCTTCTCATTCAATGGAATATTGCACATAAGAACTTTGTTCTTAGAGCTTCAATTTCGAAAATTTAACCGCATAAAAAATTATCTAACATTGCGTTTTGGAACTTAAACTATGAAAAATTGAAGAGCTGGCAGATAAAGGGAGGAGGGGGTAGTTTTTTTAATCTGTTTTCCAAAAATCCATCGGGACAATCCTACAATCAAGTTCATAAGACTTGAATTTCTAAAAATATAATCGGAGCCCCTCGTACCTTTCTTCGCCCTCAACTTCGTCTCGCTTCTAACAACATTCAAAAATTATTTAAGGTTTTTTCCATAGTTTCAAATGTTAAGAAGTGCCGAATCCCTAGAGTAACTGGATATGGTCTACGTCGTGTTTTTAGAACGTAAATTTCGAGAGAGAACCAGAACGCCTCTCTCGTCACATCATCACAGTTTGTCTACAGTTTCGTTTTTGGAATTTCAACTTCGAAAAGTTGTGGGGAAGGTGATCGATTTTGCTCTATTTTTCAAGAAATTGATCGGGGACAGTCCTTAAGATAAGCTCCATCCCTTAAATGAGCGTTAACAAATATCGCCTATAATCGCGTTTTTAGGACTTTAATTTCTAGAATTCTATGTGGAAGTTCCTGTGAACTTTTCTTTCCCTTCACAGCACCAGAGGCAGTCTAAAACTACATTTTCTGGATTACAGTATCAAAAATTTTCCTGGGGATAATCCCCCAAACCTGCCTATCAAATGGAGAAAAAACTAAAAGCAGGATTCGTTTTTTTCACAATTTACTGCACATTGAAAACATTTATTTCAGAAACAAACTAAACATTACAAATATTTTGATCAATATCAAGTCTAGAAATTGGTACTGATCAGTTTATTTATAACATTGAGTTTATTATGATATTTAGTGTTGGTCAATACGTGGTCCAGAAAAAGGCATCTTCCTTTCTGAGCAAACTTATTAAGTATTAGAAATAAAACTGTGCATCTGAATTTGAGTTATTTGTTTATTTATTTGAATATTTAGAGGAGCAAACTAAACAGGAACTATCTAAATCCATAAATTCAATTCAATATCAATTTAAAATATTTTATCATATTAATTTTAAAAAATCAATATAGCATTGCTTTTTCCAAATAAAAAATTCCTTAGGGGATCACAGTGACCTCTCTTCATGACTCCCGACTCTTTAAACATTTTACATAGCAAGCAGTAGTTTGGTATACAATGTTTGAATAGAGAATGATATTAAAATGACTCCCCTGAAATGAAAAATTAAAACCCTGATATTTGATTAAAAACCCAGAAGGGCTGGGTTTTTTCAAACTCTGCTTAAAACTGTTTTCTGGTTGCGCCACTGGCTTGTTGTCCAGGGAATCACCCCCCCCCCCCGATTTCTGCTACTGTTGCACCCCCAGAATTTGCGGTCTAAGTCCGCCTATGTTTGCCCCTCACTTTGCGCGGTTGAAAAGTAATGATCGAGTGAAAATGATTTTTTACTCAGTGGATTGTTTAATATCACCATAATTATAAAGCTGAAAATTCCAAAACTCGGAGGTTTTAATACGCTTTTATTAGTTTCGTATGTGTGTTTGCTTGTTTGTATGTATGTATGTTACTCTAAATAAAAGATATAATTTACGTTCTTTGCAAATATAAAAGTAATATATTTAATACTATTATTTCATATTATTTCAGAAGAGTGGTTGAAAATCAACTAGCCAGATTGAGTTTTTGAGGCTATATTCCGCATTTTTTGGATGTCTTGGAAGTGTTTATTTATTTTATTTCAAAATTTTGTTTTGTTTCAGTTTAAAAAAAAAGAAAGAAAGGGATGTAGTATTGTTAAAAGCTGAGTGGCAACAGTAAATCTCAAGAATGTAGTTTAATGGTTTAATAAAGAGTTGAGGTTTGGTTTTCTACTAGCTTAGATGCTGTTCATTCCGTAGTAATGTAATATATTACATATGCTACAAATTTCTCAGCAAGGTTAAGATCTAACATAATAGCCAAATTTTAGAAAAAAAACTTCTAAATGTGCTGCATCCTAACCCCCCCCTCCATTTCTTTCAACCCCCTTTTCGTATTTCTCTTGAACCCCCACTTTTTTGGTGCACCAGCAGCCTGTGGCAGTACGTGTTAAAGAGTTAAAGATGAGAGGGTTCAGGGGGTTGCTAGTTTGGTTACTTGAAATAATAATCGGCGCTCTACTTTATTAAAAAAAAAAGGCACAATTTCGAATTTTCTGTAAATCGAATATTAGGAACCATCAAATTATTATTATTAATTATCATTCTTTCCCTTGATTCAAAAACTCTTTCTGAAAATTATATTCTAACTTTCAAGAAAACAGGAACTAATTCTTTTCAAGTTTTTATTAATAAATATGTGAACAAAACTATAACAATCTTTAACAAAGTTGTACAGCTTGAGTTGAACAGCAATGTTTAACATTAGAATACTTATAAATTAACATTCTTTTCTCCCTGATAGCATGCTACAATCATTTTTGAACTGTTTCTGCACCTCACATACATGAAACAATCTGTAAGAAAAATGACATTAGTTACATAAATAAGATAAGTGGTTTAGGAGTAATGATTGTATTTAATTTAAACTTTTTAACTAAAATTACATTTAATTTACGTTTATAAATTATGACTGTTATTTGATTTAAGTTTAAAAACTAAAATCGTATTTAAGTTTCGTTCAGAAATTATGACTGCGCTTATTTTTCATTATGAGATATTCTGAAGGTGTATTTCATAACGAAAATTCTCAGAAAAAGTTGCAGATAAATTACAGCGAATCATCAATGAGCAGTTGCCTTGCTTATGTTGCTATCCAATCACCAGTGTTCGCTCCACATGATTATACGGCATGTTAAAGAGTCATTGAGAGTCTATTCGGCTTAGACACTTTCAACTGAATTGAATTCCTACTGCAATCCCACATGGTGAGCGGAGTCGGGAGTCCAAAGCGCTGTTTGCATTATGACCAGGGAGTAAAAGGAAGGAGATGGATCTCCATGATACCGGTTTGGCAACAAAATTTCACTTCCGCCAGGGAGCGCTGCTGCAACCTTAATTTGTTTACATCCCGTAGTCTAGCGTTTTAAAGGGCATTTAAATAAGGGAATTTCCTAAATATTAGGAAATTTAAAACTGTTTTTGCTATGAAAGCTGTTTAGAGAAGCATAGAACACTTTACTTCATCCTACGTTTATAATATATTTTGCATTCGAAGCGTTAATTTTTGCTTTTGAAGCAATTCTTTTAAAACCTAATTTGATCTGCTGTCACTTAGGTGAAGAGCTTAATGATTTATAAATTTCCCCATTGCATAGGTGCCCATGGGGAGGGGGGCTATTATGGCGCAAGTTGCGCCATTAAAAAAAATTTTTTTGGGGGGGGGGGAGGGAAAAACTAATTTATTTATTTTTTGAATTATTTATTAATTATTTTTTTTATTTAAATTATTTACTGTTTTTTTTAAATATTCCTTAATTTATTTTTTTTAATTTAAATTATTTCTTTGTTATTATTTTTTATTTGTTTTTTTTTTTTTGTGTGTGTGTGCTTGGAATGTCTGGAAGAGAAAAAAAGCGATTCTATTCTGCGCAAAATTAATACTTTTAAAAAATTAGTAATTTTGTAAAAAATAATAGTTATAATTTAAAAAACAAACAAATAATGTTTCAAAAAATAAATAAATATTATTTAAAGAAATAAATAAGTAATATTAAAAAAAATAAATAAAATAAAATACATTAATAAAAAAAGAGGCAAAAATAAAAAGCACAAAAGGGAAATGAAATATGAGAAAGTAAATAACTTTAAAATCATAATGTTTAACATTTCTCTTTCGTGGGGATAATTGTGCCCCGTATCTGACCTCTCAATTACCACGCATCCGCTACCCGAAAAGCGCCGGCTACCTTCCGTCGGTCTCCCCGCTGACCCCGCCGAAAGCTCGGGGTCCTCGGCGAAATTCTCCTTCCCCTTCTCCGTCAGCACAAGCGACTGAGTCGAGAGATCATAAGTCAATCGGCTTCAGCGCCATCTCTCGGCAGTGGAAAAATCGGGACACATTTTCACCCGCGTTGCCAAAGGAGATGAGGCTCCTTCCTTTAGCCTCCTTGATTATGACCGATCCGGCCGTCCGAACCGAATTTTTCGCAATGAAACTGGTTTTCGGAATCCGTTGCCATGGCGCAAGCAGAATCATCGACTTCCGTCACCGTTCTAGAACGCTGAATGTCTTCGGCTCCGACAGCCGTCCGGTTTTTTGGCAGCGATTTCATTGGCTCTCGTCAGGTGCTCGCTCTTCATCCCTAGTAGGTTAATACCGTCACGTGAATTTCGGGTGGAGCTACTGCGAATGCCCGAAGTTTTTCACCTCCGTCCGTCACGTCCGAAAAACCTCTTCGTTCGGATGAAACGGTCGTACTATCGGCCCCGCTTAAACGAATACTGTCAGTTCCAAGAAATATTATTCGATTAAGCAGGGATCTTTAACATTGCGTCTATGGCATGGATTCCTGGATGTTTTATTCGTATAAGCGGGGTATTCGTTTATCCGTTACCCGATTAAGCGGGGACGACAGTAATGTGAATAGCCCTTCAAAGCAATCAAATGTAACTTATACCGTCCCACCATGAAAGGCAGCCTAGCCATGAAAGGTTCTATTTCAAAAAGGGGAGACAGCTTGAATAAGAAAGTGCCCCATGGCAGCATTTCTGCTCAACCGGATATTATTTTATTTTTCTAGAACTGATATAAAGAACGGGCATAAATTAAAAAAGAAAAAAACCTTAAACGCAAACCAGCGCATCAAACAAACGAATCCAACGAGAAACAAAGCAAAGCAAAATATCCTCATACTAGCTGCGTAGCCCGGCGTTGCACGGGCTGTAATGTAGTGAAGGCAGTTTGAGAAAACTACTCGCCACCAAGGCGGCTCGCCTTTAAAGAAACGAGGAAAGTTTAAACAGTTTACTCGCCGTCAAGGCGGCTCGCCTTTACAGTAGCGAGGAAAGTTTCAATTCACTACTCGCCGCCAAGGCGGCTCGCCTTTAAAGTACCAAGGAAAAGTTTAATAAACTACTCCCCGCTAAAGCGGCTCGCTAAAAAGCTTTCCTGCATCAAAGAATCAATCGAATTATTTGCACATGCTTCCTCAAAAATAAAGACGATGTCAAGTAGCGCATACTTAGCACTCTCCCTAAATAACAAATAAAATTCCTTTCCAAAAACAATTATTTCCAAACCGCTTTCTTCCTGTAAAATTAATTGCCAAATTCTAAACGAAAAGGTTCTTTTAATATTTGGATCGCAGCCAGAAAAAGTCCCTTCTAAAAACAGCAATTGCAATTTTATTTAAAAACACATTTTCAAAACGGTACCAGAGAAAAAATATGTCATTAATAATTAGAATAAAAACAATTGTTAGAACTTTGTTATAACACGTATTCAAAATGACAATGAAAAAAATAACACTCTTTCATTTTAAAAAGTTCAACTTAATTAACGTTTTAATTCAAAATCGCAACGGAAAGAAATAAATATCTTGGAATTTTAAATAGTTCAATAATTTAATTAACGTTTTAATTCAAAATGCCAACGGTAAGAAAAAATGTCTTGGAAGTTTAATCATTAATTAGGCTTAATCGCTTTAAATTTGACTACTTATTAATTAAACATTCGCTTTAAATTTGACTACTTATGGATCGCAGCCAGAAAAAGTCCCTTCTAAAAACAGCAATTGCAATTTTATTTAAAAACACATTTTCAAAGTGGTACCTGAGAAAAAATATGTCATTAATAATTAGAATAAAAACAATTGTTAGAACTTTGTTATAACACGTATTTAAAATGACAATGGAAAAAAATAACACTCTTTCATTTTAAAAAGTTCAATTTAATTAACGTTTTAATTTAGTTCCGAATTCAAGTGAAACACCATTGCAGTCGCTTCGAGGCGATCGCATATTGCAACCGCTACTGTAAGTCGAATTCAAGTGAATTCGTTTCACTTGAATCCAAATTTTGGAATTTGCGATTGCATTGGTGAGTTGCGATCGTTCGTGTTTCACTTGAATTCCTGCCTTAAAATCGCAACGGAAAGAAATAAATATCTTGGAATTTTAAATAGTTCAATAATTTAATTAACGTTTTAATTCAAAATGGCAACGGTAAGAAAAAATGTCTTGGAAGTTTAATCATTTATTAGGCTTAATCGCTTTAAATTTGAATACTTATTAATTGATATCTTCGCTAATTAAAATCGTATAATCATATAGATTGAAACTAATGAAGCCTGAAAAATTACCTATCTATCGGTACCTGGTTCGACTTTCAGTTCATTGGCGTTCAGGAGAAATAAGCGTGACATAGATAGTTAGAAAGATACTCAGTTTTTAATATAAGTAGACTAGCTGCCAGGGCAGCTAGATTAGCTTCCTGCGGCATGTTGATGCATAACGTCTCCCCTCTCTAACTTTTACCTCATTCTGAAGTTATATTATTTGATATAATTTAATGTTCATTCGATTTCAAGACATACCACGCACGTGGTCCGGCGTTGCACGGGCACTTCGTGCCCTGAAAGTAGTGAGAAAAAAATTTAAAGAAAGTACTCCCCGCCAAGGCGGCTCGCTTACAGGCGCTTCACGCCTTTACTTTTTTCCTATATGTATAAAAAAAATCATTCGAATTATTGAGATGCTTCACGCCTTCAAGATGGTGAGGAAAGTTTCAGTAAGTTCAGCTCGCTCAAAGGAAAAAAGCAGACATAGATACTCAGTTTTTAATATAAGTAGATGGCTCTTCAACAAATAAATGTTTCAAAATATTACCAGTAGCTAGCGATAAAAATTCTACGTAAGTGGCCCGCTTATGAGTTTCGTGTTTGATTTAGTTAAGCCTTCATTCAAAATTCTCATTATCATTTTTATCACTGTTTCATGGCAACCACGTTTTGCAATGCAAGAATGGATTTCATATTTAATCATTTATTAGGCTTAATCGCTTTAAACTTGACTACTTATTAATTGATATCTTTGCTAATTAAAATCGTATAATTATATCAATTGAAACTAATGAAGCCTGAAAAATTACCTATCTATCGGTACCTGGTTCGACTTTCAGGTCATTGGCGTTCAGGAGAAAGAAGCGTGACATAGAAAGATAGAAAGATAGTTAGAAAGATAGTTAGAAAGATAGTTAGAAAGAAAGATAGTTAGAAAGATACTCAGTTTTTAATATAAGTAGATTATCCCTTTATCTCCCTAATCCCCATCACACTTATTTGGACGAAATCAGTAGAAACCTCAGGCATGCGAAAATGCGTCTTTGGTAGCCGGAAAAAATATCAAACAGTAACTACTTTTCGAGGACTTCAATTTCGAAAACATTCCAGGAAAAGCTCCAGCTCTGCATGATTTGTGCTCAAATATATTACTTTATAAGACTCTCCTCCTCTTCCGATAATGAACTTCTCCAGGGGCTCAAATAGCTTCAAATAGGACTCAAATATCGGTTTGCAAGTAGCGAGACTACTTCCATACTAAATTCGACGAAGAAAAAAACAGGTTTTTATGTAGTTCTTTCTTCACTGTAAGAAAATTCCGAAACGTTACAGATTTTTGCCAGGTATCGTTTCGAGATTTCACGGATTTCCAACAGTTTTCTCTGAAAAGCAAGTATCTTTGCGAAAACGTTCACTGAATATCTACAAGTAGCATAAATGCAGGATTCGCACTTCTGTGAAAAAATTAACTTTTGCTACCAGTACATAGAAATGCTGATCTTCTTTTTAAAGAGTTGTTTTTAGCTCGGTTACGGCGTTTCGAGATTGACTGAGCCCCTAGTGAGGCTGAAATGCAGTCTCTTGATACGGTAGATGTGCCAGATGGCAGGCAACTAAGGTGTTTGGTATTTACTTGCAAATCTGCCTTAGCTTCTACCATATTTGCGTCAGGAGCTTTACAGTGCAATAATGAAGAAATTCAAATAAGTATCACTCCAAACCGCATCTCAAGACATATTTTTGACGTAAAAATTATTTGTCCTAGTTTGTCCCTTCAACAAGATATAAAGTCGTAAAGTCTGACGAAATGTTTAAAAAATCGTCAAATTTAAAGACTTGTCGGGAAATTGATTTAACCGACGAACCGAATTTACCGTCTGCATACAAAAGGACATCAGCTTACAAAATATGTGTAAGATGTGAGCCATTACTCAGTTACTTTCAGACCTCATCTTTCGACAATGGGTCACGAGGGCAAATAATATTTGCATCCGGAAATAAATTTCACGATGCTCTTTCATTTGCCTCTTATTAAATTCGGTTTCATGCTTGCACTATGAATGGTTGCCTGGTTGACTTTCTAGGAAAGTTAATGATTTATGACAGAAACGTTACTGATTTATATTAGGAAGGTATATGAATTCGTCGGTAAGATTCCAAGTTACTTTCAAGTAGGTTCCTGACTTTAAGCGGGAAATTTTCTTGTGATTTGCCAGGCACATTTCTGACAAAAATTAGGCATGTTAGCTACCCATTATTTTCCAGGAACGTTTACGATTTTCTTTTACTGTGCTATTTAACAATAAAAGTTTTAATCTGTCTATATCTGTTTTAATATTCTATGTATATGTATTAGAACTAATCTGTTCTAATATTTGTGATGCAGGGGTCAATCTCGAGAAAAATTAGGTACGTTAAAGGACCCTTCACAAAATTCAATCACTCAAAAAGGGACCCTTCACAAAATTCAGAAACTCGAAAAAAGATCCTTCACAAAATTCATTCACTCAAAAATGGACCTTTCACAAAAATCCCACACTCGAAAACGTACTCATCACAAAAATCCGAGTTTTAAGAACGATCGGTAATATTTCTTGCCGTAACTATTTTTCACAAAATTACGAATTAGTTTTCACAAAATTCCAAACTATTTTCCACAGAATTTCAAAAACAGAACCGTGGTCAAGTGTCCTGGATTGACCCCAGTGATGGTATCAACTTTTGTAATTTCGTATGAAAAATGTTTTATTGAATGTGATAAAGACAACTTCTGTTTCTCAATCTAACCGCTCTCTTTAAAATGCTATCATTTGTCTTTAAAAGATGTAAATCAGCAATTAAAAAACTTACTCAAGCAATCATTTCCTCAAATACTCATACCCCAAACCATAGCTGGGAACGACTAAATCATAAGATACGGGATTGTGGTACTTGACGAAGTGAGTACTTGGGACACGATACTTGTAGCTCACAGGTGCAATGGCTACGGGGGCTGCTACGGCAGGGGCTGCTATAATAGCAGCTGCAGGGTAAGAGTATCCACTGATGTAGGAAGAAGGGACATAGTAGCTAGCGGCGTTAATGGCGGCTACCAAGAGGCTAAGAACGAAGAGTGCTCCCTGTGGAAGAGAAAAAATTTTAAAACATAGTTTAAAAAAACTAAAAAATACGCTTTTAGAGTTCATCAAAATATTTCATGATACTCTGATTTCCCTCTGATTCTCAAAACTATTGAATATCCGCTGTTTTCATGAACTTATAATACATCAACATGTAACATGGTTTAGCCTTTAGTATTAATAACAGTATTAAATATATTACTTTTATATTTGCAAAGAGCGTGAATTTATCTTTTATTCAGAGTTACATACACAAACAACTGAAACTGAAACACTTAAAATACATCAACCTATAATATAGTTTAGCCTTTAGTGTTAATAATAGTACAAAATATATTACTTTTATATTTGTAAAGAACGTGAATACATCTCTTATTCAGAGTTACATACATACATACATACAAACTCACATGTGAAACTAATAAAAGCGTATATTAAAAAAGTTCATAAATTATGTTTCAAGAACTAATAATGAATTTGATATTGAAAAAAAAAAAGGATTTGACGACTCTGATTGCCGAACTTATTTAAAGATGAGCTTCACTTTTCACTCCGGGGTCCCCGTACCCAACACAACACGTGGTTTAACCAGTTGAATGGGGCCCTGAAGAGCGCTCTTCTGATCCAGACCAGGAACCGAGCAAATTCTTGGTCCAGCACCCCCAGAGGTATCGATTCACTTGGGGGACTTTGGCCACGAGCTTTTTTAACGTCCCCAGCCACCATGAGTGAAGACGGTGGATCTTTGATCGGCTAGGATCGAACCCGGGACCCTCCGGTCAAGAGTTCGAAGCCTTACCGATCGGGCCACCACGGCCCTAAAGATGAGTTTCAAGGTTGAGAACACATATAAAATTTAATTGTATTTAATTATTTTCTAGATAACATATATGTACTAAATTATACATACTAAAATTAATTGCAAGTATTTTATTCGTTAACAAATAGTAATTGGTAACAGATAAGCATTTTAAATAATGTTATAGTATGTCTGGAAATGTTCCCTCTTTCTAGGACTATAATAATGCTTTCTTTCTTTGTGTACAAACAATGAAATCGTTACCAATCGTCCAAATCTGCTTTTTAAAAAAAGTTATAATTCAAATTCTAAATATCTTTGAAGTTCAAACAAATGCCATTAGACTCAAAAAAAGAAGAAGAAATTAATTTAAAAAATCGTTACTTCGATTGAGTACTATTTTAAATGTTCAAGTATGTTTTCATTTCCAGAATTATGAAAAAATGCTAAATTTCGAGGTTTTAAATTAATATTTTCTGTTGTTACAGTCCTACAATGATGGAACCTGTAGTCTGATCACGTTCTCTTTTGCAAAAAAAAAAAAAAAAGAATTCACATAGGTTCATTTAGGTTCCGTTTGGAAGCTATACAGTGTCACAGACAGATACATACTTTTAAGCCCCTTCCTTTTTTTCTGCATCGACGTTTATAAATACTTGTTGATCGTACAATATAGCATACGAACTCCGGATTGGTGGATCCCGAGTTTTATGCTCATTAATGCAAAAGCTTTTTATGAATTACCCGCTTTTTAGCCTACTTTCCCGTTAAAATGAGGGAAAAAAACGAAAAAGCATTACAAGTGGCTTAAATAAATTTAAAAAATACCACCACGTTCAAAAAAAAAAAGTCAAAAAGAAATAAAAACACTTTTAAAAAATCGAAAAATTAAAAATTGGAAAGTAGCGTTTAGAGATGGGGAATTTGTGTGTCTGTCAATCTGTCACCCCCCCCCCCTCCCAATTACTTTTGAGTAAGTATTCCGATTTGAAAAAACTTTTTTTTTATTCCCATATTTGATTTTTCGATTTGAAGTTTTTGGTTCAATTTTGAACCGTTCAAACAACCTGTCCCGCGATGCTAACTCTTTAGCGAACACTCCGATTTGAACAAACTTTTTTTTTTTTTTTTGTTCAAAAGATCTTATCAAGGAAATTTCTGATTTGGACAATTTTTCGTTCAACATTGAACCGTTCAAACAAGCTGTCACCCCTAATAACTTTTGAGTGAACAGTCAGATTTAAACAAACTATTTTTTGTTCGAAAGTCCTTGGCAAGGATACTTCATTACCGTGTTTAAATTTTCAATGTGAACAATTTTTCGTTCAACATTGAACCGTTCAAACAACCTTTTCTCACCTAATAACTTTTAAGTGAACAATAGGAGAAAAACGGCAAACATTTGTTCATTAGCGTATTTTGAAAGAAACAAAGAAAGCATACTGTGCTCAAAATTGGATGACACTGTTTTTACTTCTGCTAATTTTTAGTTCCTATTTTTGGGTTAGGAGTCTTAAACATAATTCGAAGTGATTTTTTCTTTAAATGAAGAAAAAAAAATTGCAATATGGAAAATCCTTTTTTTTTTTTTTTTTTTGCATTTTTATGACAAAATAAAACTTGGACTTGCAAAAATAAAGCTAAATTAACGTTTTAATTTCTGATTTACTAGTTTTAGCTTCCCTAAAAACTGTGATGACCAGAATTTTTTGATAAGAGAATTATTTTATATTTACAGTTGTTTAAATAAATATATTTAATTTTTGAAAAACATAGTTTTTATTACTTATTTTTCTTGTCCCAAACAGAAGTTGAAAGCCAATTGCAACAACCAAATCAATAACCTTATTAATGGTAAAACCACACATGAGTTAAAAATGTAACTTACCAACACTTTCATGGCGAACAGTTGTTTACAAACTGAGCTTAATAAATAAACACGCACAAAATGCGATATGAAACAGAATTAATGTCTCCACGATCCAACTCTGTTTTTATATACCAAAATCTAAACCTTGAACGAACGACAAGAGTCAAAATGACGAACGATCCGAGTCTAAACTTTTGCAATAGCCAATGTCGCAAGACCCAGCACCAAAGACTACGAGAATTGTACAATATTCGAGGCAAGATGTAAATTCAGGAATTGACATCAAAACCTTCATTGTCATTCGCAGGTGATCTTTTTGTCGACACAAGGAGACGACACCCTGAAGGATTGAAGGCAACGTAATATTCAAAGCATGAATTGCGGTCTGGGGAAAGGTTAACTCTGTGAAACCAGAAGCGCTAATAAATTAAGTCTTTAAGTCATGGCCGCAGTGTGGGAAACCGAGGCCCTGAGACACAAAAATCTCCAAAATAATTAGTAAACTTTTTTTTTCTTTTTTCAGCGATCTTTAACTTTTTTGGGGAAGATATTTTTGCTCATTGTACTCAGCATTAATGTTGCCGGGAGATTTAGAATTGCATATACCGTACAATCCATGGAATTGGGTAGCACGGATATCGCGAATAATTCGAAAAAAAGCATAAAATAAGGAGTAAAGAAGATTTTAAAAAATGTCTTTTGCTTAAAAATAATTGCATTACACCTAAAACGTGATATGGACAAACAGTGACGATAGGAAGCAGCGTACCTACTGGGTCCAGCACCGGTGGAGAACTTAAGAAATTGCTCCCCCCCCCTCGTAGTCGCCTTGATTGGAGGTCACTGTGACCGCCCAAAACAATTTCCTATTCAGAAATTTTTTATTATTCGGCAAACTTAAAGAATGCCCCTTATTAGATGTTTCATTTTCCCCTCTAACTATTATTAATACGAGCTTTTTTCCCTTTATTATTTTTCTACAAATAAAAAAAACTTATTTATTTATTTATCGGTCAAAATGCCGCCCCCTGGCTGCTGTGCCCGTGGCAACAGCCACTCCTGCCAACCTCTAGCTACACCACTGACGATAGGTACAGCATAAGAAATTATTTGTATTTCACACACACACACACACACACAGGTTCTCAAGAATATAAAATCTATAAAGAAGTGGTTATTTACGATAACGCCCAGGTATTGGAGGAAGTACACCGCCCTCTTGGGTAAGAAATGTTCAGAAAAAACAAAATTTAAGTTGGTGCTTCTTCGAAAAAAAATCAGCTATTTGTGTTTATTTCTTTCCCGAGAACCTGGCGTATAATCCGCTCCGCGGATAATCGAGAGTTTACTGTAGTAATTATACGCAATTCTTCCGGTCAAGAACTCTACTCACAAAAAACAGAGGTCATATGGTTCATTACAAAATTTTGCATGGAGAAAGAGTACAGGCAAGCATTTATCACCCGGTCTGCTAGGTCGGGTTGGCGGGCAATCAAAATACGTAAGTTTTCTTAAAATGTTCTTCAAATATCTACACAAAATCCCCAGGTATTTTGAAGTTTTCGCCATGAAATTCCTAAAAGAACTTTAAATACAGTTAGTCACAAAAGTCTGCGTACAAACTAAATTTTAAATTAAGAAAGCCCTCTAAGCATAGAAAAATGTGTTTTAATCATTGCATTCTTTTTCTTCTATTAGCTACAAGTGTGAGCTTAAATACAAAGTAAATAATATAAGTGTAATACTTTTTACATTTTTATAAAAAAATATTTTGTTAAAAAAACTGAGAAATTCCTTCCAATAAAGTCTGCATATATTTTCAAAAAAGTGTGAAATATAAGTTTTTTACAATACTTCAATGCTTTATATAGCATATCCTTTATTCTTCACAACAGCTTTCAGTCATCTGTGCATTGACTGAACTAGTTTTTCAGTGTCATCCGACGTAAATTTCGCCCATTCTTCCTGCAATTTTCTAATTAGCTCATTTCGCGAAGTAATATTGTGTTTTCGAATGCGTTTCTCCAATTTTGCCCACAAATGTTCGATTGGATTGAGGTCTGGTGACTGTGGAAGAGTACGCAACTGTCTTGGAAAGTGATAGAGGAGATATTTCTTCATAATTTTAGCTGCATGTTTCGGGTCGTTGTCTTGTTGGAAAATAAAAGTATTAGAAAGGTTCAAATTCCAGGCACTGTCTCGTAGATTTTTCTTTAGAATATCCAGACAAAAATACTTATCCATGACTTTATCAATAATGTGAAGATTTCCGACTCCTTTCGACGACATACACCCCCCACACCATCACACGGCCAGCTCCATGTTTGACAGTAGGATTTAAATTTCTTAGATTCAGTTCTGTTCCTGATTTTCTCCATTCAATAGGGTGGCCATCAACTTTAAATATTGCAGATTTACTTTCGTCTGACTAAATTACATTGTTATAGAAGTCCTGCGAAGAGTTTGAATATGTTTTGGCAAAAGTAATTCTTTTTTTTCTATATGTCTCGGAAATGTATGGCTTTGGCTTAGACCTATTTTTGCGTCCATGAATATCGGCCTTTCGCAGCATTTTTCGTACAGTTTCAGGAGAAAGTTCCTTGTTGCTAGTTAAAAAATGTCTTTTGCAGTGCTTGCAGCAGAAAGTTTAAGATTTTGCTTAATTCGTAAAAGAATATTTCTTTCTTCTCTCTGCATTAGCTTCTTCGGTTTTCCACATCTTGGTTTTACAGCAAGACTACCTGTGTCAAGATAGATTTGAATAACTCTTTGTACACTAGAAAATGATTTTCCAATGGTTTTACCAATATCACGAAGATTTTTACCTTCATCTCTCAACTAAAGGAATTTCTTTATTGGTTGTCATTTTCGTCAAAGAAAATAGAAATAGCAACTTTCAATCAACGTGAAATTTACTTCGGAAGTCAATGACCTTGAAAATGTAACCTGCTTTGCATTCTCAAGTTTGAAGTTTGAACATTAGATCAGAAGAAATCCTCCGCCTACTTTGCGTTGTACGCAAACTTTATTGTGTTTGATTTCTAGCCAATTATCTTTTAAAAATTAGTGTGCATAAATTATTAGATATGAAAATATTACAGTTAAATAATTTCATAGCCCCTTATTGAAACTAAATATTTAAAAAACAAAACTTTATGAAACTACCCTAATAGCACAATGTGTCACAGATAAGTCACAGTGACGTCACTGCGAGTCACAAGCGTCACAGTCACACCGTGACTCAATTGTGACGACGCACAAAAGTCACATTGTGACTCGTTTGCGACATTTGCGTGTGACTTCACTACAACGTCGCTGTGACAGCTGAATTGTGACCGGTCACAATGTAATGTTGTGGAGACGTCACATTGTGACCTTAATGTGAATTTTCACTAAAATATTTTTTTACCGATTGAAGACCGAATTAATAATACCGAATTAATAATTTTACGTTACAAAATCAGTCAAAAAAAAATTTTAAGAGCCTCAATCACTTTCTAACAGACAGCAGTAACAAAAGCGACCAAGTGACAACCACTTGCGAATGTCAATCCGTGATGACGTCAAAATTGCAGTGACGGCCCTTATAACGTCAATGCAATTTTGTACAATTTGTGACTATTCCGTGACAACATGACACAGTCACGGAAACCGTTGTCGTGTAATTGTGTATTTGATGCGACGTTTTGATAGTGATGCGATCAGTTTGTATCGGTTATGCGGCTTCTCATCATTGTCACTATCAAATTTCTTTACTTACTTGTGACCTTTAAATGACGTCGCTGTAAAGCCCTGTAGTGATTTACAGCAGATGCGAAAACGGGGTATGATAATGAATAGCACAGTGACAAAAATAAGACGCTTTTGTGACTCGGGTACGTCACAAGTAAAGTCCCAAAGAGGTGGCTGCAACTTACGAATGAAAATTCGCGGCGACATCACAAGTGCGATGTTGCAGTGACGACGCCTGGTAGCACGAAGGCAGTCGATGTCACTTAGTGCTGGTTTTGCGCCTTATTTGTGACTTTTAAATGAAATTCTTCAAAGTATTATTGCGATTTAAAAAGTCGCAAAAAACGGGGATGTGACTACGAATTGCACAGTGACCAAAATAAGACGCTTTTGTGATACCTCACAAGCGAAGTCGCAAAGATGTGGCAGCAACTTACGAGTGTCAGCTCGCGGAGAAGTCACAAGGCGGAGAAGTCCTCAGGTGCCGTCACTGTGAAGTCGCACTGTGACGCTGCCGCGACTTCACGCGTACGTCACTGACTGGTCGCATCGGTCGCTGTGACTGTGATGTGAGGTCGCTAAACCGTCACTGGGAGACCTAGGTTGCAATTCGGTCGTCAGGCGTTGTCACTGTAAAGTCGCATTGTGAAGTCGCCGTTGCTGACATTCGTATGTAACTTGGTTGCGACTTCACTTGTGACGCATGCGAGGGTCACAAAAGCATTGCATTAGCGACGCCTGAAGACGCAAGTGGGACTTTTCTCTGACGTTGTGGTAAAGTCGCATTGTGACTTAAAACTGTCACATCGACGTGGATGTGACTCACTTTGTGACCACAATGTGACCTTCAGCAGCTCTTTCCTTTTTGAGTTTCCTCTTGTAACTCTCGTCTAGTATAGTGGTTAGAATTCTTGGCTTGCATCCAGACGACCCGGGTTCGATTCCAGGCGTGGGACAATAGGTTTCGCAGCGTAACGGTTGGCGGAAAGTATGTTGATTCAATCCAGGTTCTTATATCAGTGATTTCTGATGTCAGTAAAAGACTTTTTTATTTTTTTTTTAAATTAAAAAAAAATATTTTATGACAGGTCGTCGGGCGCCGTCACTGTGAAGTCGCACTGTGACGCCGCCGCAACTTCACGCACAGGTCACTGGCTGGTCACATCGGTCGCTGTGACTGCGATGTGAGGTCGCCAAACCGTCACTAGGTGACCTCGGTTGCAATTGGGTCGTCAAGCGCCGTCACTGTGAAGTCGCATTGTGACGTCACCGCGGTCGGACATTCGTAAGTCGCGGTGACGTGGTTGCGACTGCGCTTGTGACGAGCGTCACGGGTCACAAAAGCGTCACATTTTGGTCACTGTGCTATCAGGGTACACCTTTCGCACCTTAAATTTTTATTTGATAATATTTTTTCTTCATGTACGCAGACTTTATTGACTAACTGTATATTTTAAAATTTTCTTCATAATTCTTCGGATTTAAATCTTAAGATTGTTTAAGAAAACTACAGAGTATATGGAGCTTATTCTGGTCGAAATTTGACTTTTTCGCGAGCAAGGAAAAAAAAAAAATCATGATACTGATACGATTACATAAGATTCATTGATCAACTTACTTGCATGAATTTTGATTGCGATTGTACTTAAACCAATGTATTTTTATGCGTACTGAGGGAATGATTTTTGCTGTTTTAAGTCATGATAAGAATGTACTGAAAGGGGTGTTCATGTCGCATACTGTGTCATTTAAATTTATTGGCATGGGTTTTCAGAAGATTAATATACGTATATTTTCGTATCTATACGTTTATTTCATATCCGTAATGCCCAGTCAATTGGGCTCGCTCCATAAATCACATTTATTTCTCAAATAACGTTAGATTAATAAATGCCGTTTAATCAATCCATAAATCAATCATGTTCAGTCAACCAATTACTTTCACCACCTCAATAAATCGCGTTCAGTAAATAAATCAATCATGTTAATTATGTAATTCAATTAATCGAACATGTTCATTTTATCAGTCACATTCAATTAATCACGTTCTTTTAATACAATGAATCAATCAGTCAATCACTTTCATTCAAACAGTCACGTTCCTTTTATTACTTTTAGTTGATTGATCACGTTCAGTCATGCAATTGCGTTAGCCGAATCAATAAATCACAATCATTAAATGAATCAATCACGTTCATTGATTCAGTTAATTTCTCTCTCTCAATCAATCACATTCATTCTCTCAGTCGCGTTCAATTAATCACATTTGGTTAATAAACCCCATTCAATCAACGAATCCTCCCCTCACTGCCACCGCGAAAGGCTTTTAGAAATGAGTAAAATATTTTCCACCAAAATCAAGATGAAACTTTTAAAAACTTATTTAAAAATACACATACATAAATTCCAGTAACTAATGTAGTAGTTTGTGTATGCTAACTAATTTCAACAAACAAAGCAAACTCATTAAGCGCTTTGGGTAGAGGAAAAAAGTGACGACTGTTTTAAAAAAGTGGCTGCTAAGAATTGTCCATGTTGGACTCCTTTTAGTCAGAAACTCTCCTAAACCCCTCTGCCTAGAATGATCGTTTCTGCGGATCTCATTTCAACGAATTCGCATAAAGCGAACGCAACTTTTAATTGTTTGCTTTACTTTCGAAATTTCACTTTCCGCGTAACCTCCGAAACTTCATTAAACGTGAGGAGGAACAACAATGTGATGGCATTAAGGATGAACTCTGTTTGACCTGTTTAGAGTCGAAGTAGAATAATCAGGCTTCTCATTCATTTACCGTTTAAATGCAGCTGTCGTCTTTGTAAACTTTTTTTTTTTTTTAACTTCACGATGACGGAAAATGACTTCAGAATTCTGATGTTTTCGCCTCCTTTTTTTTTTATAGTTAGTAGTTAATAATAAAGCAATTAAGTTTAATTAAAGTTTAAAAAAACTAAAAAATACGCTTCTAGAGATAGTCGAACTAAAAAGTACTACTGCTATTGATACTAAAGGCTAAACTATATTACATGCAATACACTGCCAACTCGGTTATTTCGATCCATGGACTACAGTTTCGTGCTTATTAGGCACTCATCAGCATGGAATACGTAAGTCACCGAGTTAGAGGCAAAAATCCTCTATTAGAGCAAAGTTGATGCACTTACAATCAGGGTTGCCAGACGTCCCGGATTTCAAGGGACAGTCCCATTTTTTGAAATATTGTCCCGCGTCCCGGGGAACCTTGATACGGGACGACTAAAGTCCCGTATTTTGGCTAGAAGCAGCATTTTACAAAACAAAACATTATTTTCAGAAAAAATGAAGTAAAAAAATAAATGAAGTAGCGTAAAAAAATTGAATTTTAATATTCTCCTGTTCTGAAGTAATGTGCTATTCATTTAGAGCAGAAAATATTGTGACAATCAATTCAACAAACGTTCGTCCTAAAAGTGGTGTATCTCCTTGTAAATGATTTTAGTATGCCTTATTATATAAAAAGCCCTTCTCAAATTTTTAATCATGAAAGAAATATATGTGTTGAGCTACTATTAGTCACTATTAGTCGCGTTTTAAGAACATGAAGATACATAATTTTAACAATGAGCGACAGAAATATAACTTACAGTGAGCTTTATGACAAACTAAAGACCATCAAAACTTAGAAGGAATTATTGCAAAAGTAAAATCGAGTAGCAAATATGATTTTATCCTTTATTCAGAGTTACATACAAATATATAAACTATGCAACTAATAAAAGCGTATTAAAAACAAACAGGTTTGCAATTTCAAAATTTCGGGGAGAGGAAGGGGGGCAGTGCATATTGCATTGAAATTCAACAATAAAACAAGCTCACATTGTAGTGGAATCTCGCAATTCGAGCACGCTTCAAACGAGCTACTGCTTCGATGAGCTACATTCCCGATCCCTGTCCAATTATTTGTTGCTGATAGTTTTTCGTATAAGACGAACTGAATTTTAAAGGCCCCGTGTAGTTCACTTTAACGTGATTCGACTGAAAAGGAAATGCAAAAATCTGTCAAAAAGCGGGAGGGGGAACTACCCCTCCTGACATTGATCCTCCTCCCCTCCAACACCAATACTCAGGAGAAAAAAAAAAAGAGCCCAGAAATAGGCTGAAAACAGTTTTAATCGTTGCAGGCAAACGTATTTCTGTCAAACATTTGAGTTTACACTTGGAGGGCCAAACTTAATAAAATGGGCAAGGGCCGTGGATGTCATTTCTAAACAAAAAGAAGAGAGATTCGAAAATGGATAAGGTGTTGAACACATAACTGGAGGGTTCTGAGTTCTATGCCAGCAGCTAAAAGATCCTTCGTATTTGCTAATGGTGACTGAGGCACGTTGTATATGTCGCGGTCACTAGGTCCTTCAAGTGCTCTTTCCAAATCAATTCATTCATTCTGGGGTGTTGAACCAGGAGTTGTTCCGCTTCTGATTTGGAGTAAAATTCTCAAAATGTTGATAGGTGGTGCTTCTGTTTGTTACGTGCTGTCTGAACTAAATCAGACTTCCACCTTAGTGGAGCTCTGTAAATGAAATCGTAACTTCCCTTCTTAAACCGGCAACAGCAACAGCAAAACAGAAGAAAGTCTCTTTTTTTTTCAAAAGAAAAACTTGAAACTCAACTATAGAGTTGAATATATATCCCAGGCAGGGCCGTATTTAATAGGTGGGTTTTTAGGGTTCAAACACACTCCAAAATCTTTCAAAACTATTACGAAAATGCTTTTCAGATAGTTTCTCACTGAAAAAATTATTATTGCTGTTTCATTTTAATTTTCTTATTTACTTCGAAACTACATTTGAAAAAGGAAATTATCATTATTGAATAATCGTACAAATCAAGTGTTTTTTCTGCAGTATTTATTTTTATTGTAGTTATTGCAAACTTAATTTCTTAACAATACACCTTTCCCTTCGAATTTTTAATACCACTAAAATAAAAAAAACACCAAAATTCTCCAATTTGTAAGCACCAAACTGTACATTAAACACATGACAAGTGTCGTATAACTAGAAATTTTTAAAAGTACTCCTTCGAATGCGCGTATCTGAGTAAACTCGTCAATCCAGATTTTTTTTTCCCCCTTCATTGAAGAAATGAGTCATTATTTTTAAACATTTTTCATGTTAATACCCTTTTAACATACATTGTAACAAAAATCAACCGAATAGAGAACATGAAACCAAATTTTATTGACTTTATAGATTTCACGAGAAATAGGTTTCGGCCCTTCCCCCCCCCCCCGAAACTAAGGTCTGGTTACGGCCCTGATCCAAGGTATACAGCAGGTAGGTGAGGAATCAACCCCTCTGAAACTGTGTTTTAGCCCGAATTATACCAAACCTAATATGGTATTTTAGTTTTGGTTCCCTTCGAGAGTAAATTAAGTCAGCGCTTATGATGTATGAAATTTTATTTTTCATTTTCATATTTCCTACCTTTAAAATTTTACTGACATTCATTTAGGGCCATGCTCCACATCGACGTAAAGCAGAAAAAATAGGCAGAAGCGCAAAATGGATTCAATATGGTGTTCCTAAGAAAGTACCCGGATTTTCGGTTTATGCCTTCAGTTTCTGTCGCGTTTTACGCTGATGTGGAGCATGGCCCTTACTCTATCCCCATATCAATTTTACCTGAAAAATTTGATGCAGTATATTAGCGTTTTTCAACCTTTTTCTGCTTGCGGACAGGCGAAAATGTGAAGAGATATTTCGAGGACCGGTAAAATTAATTTATTTTTAAAACATTTGGTTAGTTCCTTCCACTCTCGGATTACGTTACATAGTTTTCTTTTCATTCATCAACAGTTAAGTATCAAAAGCTACTACAAGTGTGGTAGAGTTTGTTTCACTTTACTCTGTGTTTCCTTTTACCCTAACTGACTTTCTCTGATTTTTAAATATTAGGAACTAAAAAAAAAATACCCCACAGATTCAATCTTAAAATAATATTTCTCATGCCAAACAACCTTCTTTTTGATATTTATCACGGGACGCGGGAGCGTCCCGCCCCGCCAAGAAAACCAAATACAAGCCGCCAAGAAATTTCCGTCGCCAATAAAAATGTAAAAGAGCGACAAGGACTGTTTACGCGAGTAACCAAACCGGGGTTTTCACCCCTCTGTATCTCAGCCCCATAAAGATCCTTAGAGTTCATTTTTGGTATACTCAATCTCCAGCGGCCCCTGACGGCACATACTAAAGCAAAACATCCAGGACCCTCAGGGGGAGGGGTGATATATGTTATAAAATCGCTATTTTTCGCACTTTTTAAAAATTGTTTGACAGGGGTCCAGACTAAACGGTAACTCGGATTGAGCTCTCATTTTGCACCCACATTTATTTTGTCCCAAAGCTCGGCATAGGGGGTTTTTCGACCCCCCACCCCCTCCCCCCTCGTTTTTATTTTTCGTATCTTTTCCCGCCGGGGGTCTTTAGTGTTGATTTTTGGTATGAATATTCTCGATGAGACATTGAAGACGTTTTCCCAAAATTTATCCCCCGGGGTCATCGCACCCCGGAGTTATTAATGCTTAAAATTGGTCCGATTTCTATCTACTAGCTCTGTTCAACATCTGAGCATTTATGTTGTCATTGTTGGGCGGCGAGGAAAGAAAACTCAATGATTGAAATTTCATCTGTTGCCAGTTTCTATTTGTTAACAAATAAAATATTTGTAATTGATTTTATTGCATAAGGCTTTTAAAAGGGATCTTCAATTTAGTTCATTTTAATATGAGATCGGCAGTAAGGGTTGAGGTTTTTTGTTTAAACTTTTAATTTAATCGTAGTATTGTTAGCAACTAGCTTTGTTTTGCGTCGTTTCGGGTGGTACATTGTGATTGATTTCAAATTTATCTTAGACTGAAGAAGATCCTTGAACTTTTGCACCAAATGCATGCCAAGAAAACCACATATGTCGGACCGCCAAGAAAAATGTTGAAGGGAAAAAAAAAAACATGCAAAATAAATTTTGAAGAGAAAAAAAAACAGGCAAAGAAATAATATTAATGCAAAAACATGTGATATCTCCCCAAAAACAACAGTGTTGTAAAAAAATCCCCCGCCAAGAAAACCTTAAATACTCAGCCTTAAAAAGTTATGATATCGAGTTTTCCCGCCAAGTTTGTGCCAAACTACAACTAACCTGTATGTATAGTTCTTTTAAATTGTTTTCAGTCCTGCCAGGCGGGAAGTTTTTACTCATTAAGCAACCACCTCACAAGACAAAGCTTCCCGCCTGGCAAAATTGAAAACAATTTAAAAGAACTATACATACAGGTTAGTTGTAGTTTGGCACAAACTTGGCGGGAAAACTCGATATCATAACTTTTTAAGGCTGAGTATTTAAGGTTTTCTTGGCGGGGGATTTTTTTACAACACTGTTGTTTTTGGGGAGATATTATTTTACTTCTTTATTTTAAAGAAAATCAGCTTAACATCCATGCTGTCCGATCTTCTTAGGTAAAAACCTTCTGCGCATTTACGCATGCGTCAGGTCTTCTCTGATCTTACCAAAATAGGGGTGATAGGTAAGATGACAATAAGGAGCATAATAATAAGAAGCATTTTGAGCCGCCTCAAACAACGTGGAACGATGCTAATTTCAAATGCATAGTTCAGTTGAATGTGTCAAAAGGATATAGCAAATGCAAGTTTTAAATTGAAAACTTCGGAAAGGTATCACCCACAACCCATCTACCCTTTTTTAAGTAGAACTGTTCGCGAGTGCTAGACGCGGATTTCATGGAATGACAGTAGAAGGACTGCGTGCCAAGAACCTTGCCTCCGGACAAAAATAGGAAAGATTTCAGAATACAGATGAAGGAAAGAATACCCAAGGCAAGATGGGAGCCGAACCCGCGACCTCTGGCTTAAAAGACGCAGCTTCTACCACAGAACCAGGGAGGCCCCTCTCTTTGTAATAAATATTTACTCTTAAATTTGTATTAAGGAGATACCGGGGACTTATTTAACGAGCAATATTTGGAAATGGTTAATTTCAGTGCGATTGATACTGTAAATATATATTGATTTTAATATACCAAGCTTATAACATTTCCTATTTACTTGCTATTTTTTTTAGCTTGCATTATTTTTTTTATAGTTTATCCATAACATAGCCATTGTTTACAGAAGTAGCCATGCACTATATATATGCACTTTAGTGTTGGGAAATTTATGAATGAGTTTCACTAAACCACCCTACACCCACAGAAACCCGGGCAGGGCCGGGTACCGGGCTAGTCTACAACATAAAACCCCTTCCACTTTGATTAAGACCCATACGAATGCTTCAAACTCAGTCGATGTGGAATCTGCGCTGCTGTTTTCCTGGAAGCTTCGTTTGTTGCTTGCATTCAATGCGCTGTATTCGGTGGCTTAGTTCGAAATTATAGAATAACACTAATGAATATGGAAGGCGAAAGTATGTACTTTAATATGATCTGTAATCCATGTAGAATTTGCTTCGGGAAATATTTTTTAATAGTGTTTTACACAATTAAAAAAAAAATCGCTCTATTTTCAGTAAATTTTTTAAAAAGAAAGGTTTTTATATGGGCTCCAGGCATTTCCGGACGCAAGTTTGGGTATCAAAATTAAGCTAAAGGTTCCCTTAAAACGTATTTGAAAAAAAAAGTTGCCCCTTTTTGCCCCATTTTGCTTAAAATAGGTTTAAACTGGATGGAGTAAATTTTCGTTTCTTCTTTCGGGTTTGTACATGTTCGTTTTTTTTTAAGGATCTTCTAGGAAGTTTATAGAAATCACAAACAAATCATTGTATGAGATAATTAAAAAGTGTCCGTCTAAAAAATTAGACGAAAAAGTTATGTATTTGCAGAGTTTTGGGTCAAAGACTCCACTGAGGGGAAGCAGAAAAATTTTCGGTTTCCAGTGCTACGAGTATATAACATTAATATGTATAGGTAATTTTAAATCCTTATCTTCGGCGATTTATGTAAAAATGCTTTGAGTTGAAATGAAAAAAGAACGGTTTAACAAATCTTTTTGAACTATAGCCTTTGTTACTCCCTGGGAATGTGCCTTTCATATGCTGAAAATGTTTTTCAAATAGGTGCATGGTTTCAGAGGTTATTTAAGATACAAAATCACACTTCCTCTTTGTAATATTAGTAAAGATTTATTTTTGCAATGAAAAAGGATTCATTGAAACATCAAAATATTTGCCTGCAACTCTCGTGGCCTTTTTTTTCTTTTGTTCAAGGTTAATTTTTTAGGTCAAGGCATTTTTTGTAACCCAACGATTAGAAATTATAAATAAAATTTTTTCCTCATATTTAAGTAACGTTTTTGACAGAATACTGGTATTGTTGAACTACTTTTTTGGGAGGGGGGGGGGGAGAGGAGGCAATGTACTAATTACATTCCGTCAGAGGAAAAAATACATCGAATAAAATACGCTTACTCATTAGTTTTCGCTTCAAACAATTCCTCATTAGCGGCTGGCATGCTGCCAGCTGCTCCGGAACGAACGTGAAACCATGGTGAAACACGATGAAAATTTTTCTTTCACCTCTTTAAAAAAATTCACTAAAAATCAATGAAGCAAAAATAACTTCACCGTTTTTGCTTTACATGAAAGTGAAATGTTTATATTGTATCCTTGAAACGTTTCAGAGCAATAGCACCATTAGATTCTCGGATGCAGGAGTTTTAATTTACATTGATTGATTAATTGAAAAACGTCGAAAAAGTCCCCTGACTTTGAAAATTCGGTAAATTACGTTAGAACTTCAAACAATTAAAACTTTTAAAGAAATTGAATTGCTCCAAATGGTGATGGATTTTTTTTCTTCCTATGTTCACTAGAAACCTTTTTACGGTCGTAAACTCGCAAAATTCTAAACCATGGATAAAACATTAAATAATTTTTTTTCTAAATTAAATTTTAAAAATCGAGCTTCAAGTTACAACATCTGACCTTTTAGACACTTTGTCGACCAAGTTTCATAACTGTACGCTGGGTAGAGATGCAAAGAGTGGAAAAAACCCAGTTTATTCCCGGGAAAAAACCGGGTTTTTTGGGAAGGGAATTTTGAAAATTCCCGGTAGTTTTAGGAATTTTCAAAGTGTTAAAAAATTCTGCTTTTAAAATTTTTAATTATTACCCTAATTAGATACATTCAAAAGATATTTCCTATAGTTATGTTTTGCAGTATATGGAATTGCTTATCAGAAAATTATTTCAAAATAATAAGTGAAAGAGGCCATCCTATCTTGCGTTTGTTTTGTCACGGGGTATAATTTCAAATTGAGATTGCTTCTACGCGTGTTAATTGATGCTTTTTTTTATTTTTAAATAAAATGTTTACTATTTAATGAAACTAACATAACTTTTTTTTAGATAACTAACACAAAAGTTTTTTAAATGTTTTTTTCAGCATATTTTTTTTTCTCTCTTTTTTAACAGCTCCAAAGGTAGTGACACTTAATAACAGTACTGTTTTGAAAGTTGTTGCATTTTTAACTCAAATAATGACGAAGTCTTTATATTTTACTCATACATTAGGCATAACAACTATGTAGAAAATTACTATCTTTGTTTACAGTCAAAATTCCCAATGTTCCCCAAAATTCCAGGTTTATTCCCCGAAATTCCCGGGTTTTTTCCCAGCTCTCAAAAACTACGGGTTTTTTGCATCTCTACACTGAAGTGACAAAAGTCATGGGATACCTCTTAATATCGTGTCGGCCCTCCTTTTGCCCGGCGAAGTGCAACAACTCGACGTGGCATGGACTCAACAAGTCGTTGGAAGTCTTCTGCAGGAATATTGAGCCATGCTGTCTCGATAGACGTCCATAATTGTGAAAGCGTTGATGGGGCAGGATTTTGGGCACGAACAGACCTCTCGATGGTGTCCCATAAATGCTCAATGGGATTCATGTCGAGCGATCTAGGTGGCCAAATCATTCGTTGGAATTGTCCAGAATTTTCTTCAAACCAATTGCGAATAGTTGTGGCCCGGTGACATGGCGCATTGTCATCCATAAAAATCCCATCGTTGTTTGGGTACATGAAGTCCATGAATGGCTGCAAGTGATCTCCAAGTAGCTGCACATATGCATTTCCAGTCAATGTTCGGTCCAGTCACACTAGAGGACCAAGTCCATGCCATGAAAAAACAGCCCACACCATTACGGAGCCACCACCAGCTTGAACAGTGCCTTGCTGACAGTTTGGGTCCATGGCTTCGTGGGGTCTGCGCCACACTCGAACCCTACCATCGGCTCTTACCAGCTGAAATCGTGACTCATCGGACCAGGCCACGGTTTTCCATTCATCTAGGGACCAACCGATATGCTCACGTGCCCACGAGAGTCGCTGCAAGCGATGTCGTTCTGTCAGTAAAGGCACTCGAGTCGGTCTTCTGCTGGAATAGCCCAAGAAATCCAAATTTCTCCGCACAGTTCTAGCAGACACGTCCATTGTACGTCCCACATTGATTTCTACGGTGATTTGACGCAGTGTTGCTTGTCTGTTAGAATTTACGACTCTTTGCAGACGTCGCCGGTCTCGATCTTTAAGTGCAGGCGGTCGACCACTGCGCTGTCCATGGTGGGATGTTATGCCTGAAATTTCATACTCTCGGCACACTCTTGACACAGTGGATCTGGGAATGTTGAATTCTCTAACGATTTCCGAAATGGCATGACCCATGCGTCTAGCTCCAACTAACATTCCGCGTTCAAAGTCTGTTAATTCACGTCGTGCGGTCATCATCACGTTAAAACCTCTTCACATGAATAACTTGAACAGAAATGAAAGCTCTGTAAAAGCACTGCGCATTTATACCTGTTCTATGCGATGCTACTGCCATCTGAAAATTTGCATATTGCTATCCCATGACTTTTGTCACTTCAGTGTATAGTGGGAATGTACGTAATGTATTTTATTGTCAACCAACAAATAATCTGGAAGAGGCCCAAGCTCTCTAACAGATAAAAGAAATGGGTATGAACATGGTGGCATTCAAAAAAGGAATAGCAGAACTTTTACTTTGATTAAAATTCTCAGTAGGAAACCCATTTGCTGTTTGTGCCCATGTCAACACCTGTATAAATCGTTTCTTGTTCACAACACAATGCGAAGGTATAAACACATAACTACTAAGGGCGGAATTCAGGTGAAACGCTGCATCTGCAGAAGTGCGTTGCACACGCAAATTTTTGCGTGTGTTTGCGCAAAAGCGCCGAATACTGTCTGTTTGCGATTTGTGCGCCTGGCAGCCACGGACGCTTCCATGTGAAAAGGGGAGTTAGGTTTTGGATGCGCACTACCCGATGCCTTCAGCTTTTGTTCGCTTACTACTTCCTCGTTGCTTTTCCCCCATATTTCGAGAAAGTCCGAAGAGACTTGGCGCGTGCGCAGATGTGGCGGAGGTCGTGCGAAAAAATTTTAGACAGTATGTGCTTTTCGTTTCACGAGAATCCGAAATTTTGCGCATGCAACGCACTTTTGCAGATGCAGCGTTTCACCTGAATTCCGCCCTAAAAATAATAACAGCATCAGAAGAAATGTAGAGAAAAATACAACGTTAAGGGGGCACAAATAAACAGGGATACTGCAGACAAGTGTTTCGGGGCTACAAGGAACCCCTTTTTCAATGCAAGAAGTGTGAGCTTTAGGATGAAGAACCATCTGATAATGAAGGGAAGATTTAGGATGAAGAATCATCCGATATTGTATTTGTGCCTCCTTAACGTTGTATTTTTCTCTATATCAACAGCACAAAGGTATTTGTAAACTTTAACAGAAGAAATGTTTCATTTCGTTGCGCATGTTGTAGCGCTACCTAGCGGCACAAACATTGACGAAAAAAGAGTATGATTACAGTTAAAATGACAAAAGACAGCGTTTCTCATCTCGTTTGGGATCCGTTTATTTTAAATGAAGGCGTGATCAAGTTCCCAAGAAGATTTGCGTTCATTAAGCATAGAAAAAGAAAAATTCCTGCGGCCTGCAGCGTAAACAGATACTACATATCTTTAATATATGTGTTTCTGATAATCTACAAAAATGTTTAGTGACAGTTTTTTGATATTATTTATATCAATATTTACAGCTTTATTAGGAGAAGGTAAAATTGAAAAAAGCCTATGTGTTAAAAGATTTCTTCTAATGTACTTTAAAATTGACCTAATTGAAAATTTGTTACCATTTAATGTTGAATTCATGGAATAACAATACCTTTGCTCAACGTGTATTATTTGAAATTTTAAGTTTATTTTCAGAAGCTTTGAGAAAATGCCGTTATTATCAATAAATCCTTAACAAATAACCCAACTATAAATTTTTTAACTTCACTTGTAAATAATCACACGCTTCTGATTGCATTTATAGTTTGAGAAATATATTATTCATTCCTTGCTTCGCACAAATTTTTACTAAAAATAGCATAATTAAGAACTCAGAAAAAGCTTCGCAAAGTTTTTTTTTTTTTTTTCATTTTTAAGAAATGCAATGTTTATTCAAAATCTTTGAATGTTACATAATAAATTAGGTATTTATTTTATTTATCAATTCTACAGTTAAAAAATTCACAAACCTGCACCAAGGGCAAAAAATATCACATGTGTGTAAAAGTACAAATGTGTATGACAATAATCCGGGCATTTTACTTACACTGCGGTCTATTCATATATTAGTTTTGGTTTGGTTACAAATATTATTTGCATGGGAATTTTAGTAATAGTTATTTGTGCTGTTAAAATATAAAAACTTGCGAGCTGGCATTAAATGTACAAATAAATTATTACCAATTGATGTTGAACACTGAAAAATGTAGACAGTTTTTAAGGTCATATCTTTAATAAATTCTTCCTTAATAAAAAATTTAAGTTGTAGCTCTATCCCATTTCTGTCAGTTCTTTATTGCTTGTAAGTTCCAAAGTTAAATAAAATTTAAGCAACAATGACGTCAGATAACTGATGGATTTTTGCCAGAGCGTCGAGGCTAGAGCAAGAAAGTGCATATCGGCTCGAATTTTTCCGTGCATTTTACAAGGCTGCCGGAAAAAGGTAGAGGTTCTTTTCTGGCAGCCCGCAAAATGCCTTGCTATAATTTAAATATCGTTTTTGCCGTGAAAAGCTTAATACCATCATTTCTGAAACTCTTGGCTGGTTATTGGATGGGCCTTTGACGAATCTAAATTCCATAATGAATTAGATTTAAACTAGTTGATGACAGAAGAAAAAAAGTTTGCAATGAAAAGCTCATATAGCTGCAATACAATTTGTGTGTGAATGGCATAAAACCACAGCCATCCAAGGTCACTGGTTTTGTTTTCAACACGCTTTTTTTTTTTGCATGTTTTTTTGCAAAATCAATCGTTGTGTTTTCAAATTCGACGATGGTGAATTGTTAAGTTTTGTAAGTGTCATAACAATATCTAGAAGTCAAAGTAGGAATATTTAATTGGTGAAACATCCCTATCATTAATTTCTTTCCCTTTTTCTTTTTTTTTAGGACTAACGTGGTTGATGGTATACCGTACTGAAAAATATCAGAAGTTGAAGGCAGAAGTGGAAAGACAAAGTAAACGATGTAAGTTAAAATAACATGTTTTCTTTTTATTTTGAAGATGTGAAACACAAGCAGAAATGAAACCCGAAAAGGGGTGTTAGAGCCCCTATCCCAAAATTTACTATTGTGAATTGTATTCTAAAATTTATTCTTTGAAAAAGTAATCTACAACAGAGCAGAGACTTTTGCTCGATGGGACAAATTCAACCTATTAGTTATTACAGGACAAAAGAAAAAAAAAAGACTTACAAGCATTTACTTAGAACTACTTCTACTTTTATTTTGGAATTATATTCACTTTAATATTCAGTATTTGTTTAAAGTCACATCACAGGCAGTGGCATACGTAGCTGAGAATGCTAAAAATTATTCATTATAGTTTACCAAAGAAATCAATAGCTACCTCCCTCGAAAGTAGAGGAATTATAGTGTTCCTTTTGGGGCAGAACTATTATTGCCATGCTAAACACAAAATTATCTTCTGCACATTTTATCAAAATTAAGTTATGGTCACCAGGTGGTTCTTTGTCACTTATTTCACCTAGATATAATTTTTTGTGATTGTTTATCAATGGGAAATATTTTTTTTTAACTGAAAAAATTGTCTCTCAAGCAAATACATGGGGGCGTAGAACTTTAAACGGCCATTTCTCACTTATAACTCGGGTGCAGATATGACTTGTGTGCGTAACATGGCAACAAAAAAAAAAAAAAAAAAAAAAACTTTCAAAAAACTAAATTGTATAACTGGTTTAATGAAACTAATTTTATGAAATGAATAATTAATGATAGATGTCGAGAAATCATATAATCTGAGAATTCTACTTTTCTGTAAAAGTTGCGGAAATGTGCACGAATTTCGAACAGCAGGTTAAAAAATAGATAAAATAAACTGAAATGGCGCAAATTTAAAGGAAACTGCATATATGTATTTTGGGTTACGCATGATATTTTTTTTAATGCCAGAGAAAAGTGAGTTTATCGATGCAAAATCATCTAGCAAAGGATTTGACTCTTTTGTTGAATGTCTTTGCGTCCATAAGCTCACTTCGTTTTCATTGGAGAAGAGATTTTCTGTAATCCCGAAACATATGTATGTTACCTGAATGTTTACCTGAAAATATGTTTTGTTTTACATTGTTTTATTCTTTTATTTTTCAAGTATAAACAGGGCCGCCGTTTGGGGGGGAATACTGGACCTCTAGTACCCGGGCCCGGAGCTTTGGGGGGCCCGTAAGGTTTATGAACATGTTTTTCCAGTAATAGTGTCAATAATTTCATCAAAAAAAAAAAAAAAAAACTCTCACTTTCCATTGCCGATTCTCAATATGAAACAATTGCAAGTACAAACACCAATATGAAACACGCTTGCGCAAAGAAAAATGTACCGCTTTTTAAAATCATCTGGCGATACAAGAAACATGAAAATAAAATCAGATGCGCACTTTTCGTAACTAAAAAAAAAAATTTTCCAAATAGTTTTTTTTTCTCCTTTTTTTTTAAATTGCAAATGTGCTGAAACGATGACATGAAAATATGCAATTGTGCATGGGGGGCCCGGCATTAAAATTGGTACCGGGCCCCATCGCTGGTAGCGGCGGCCCTGAGTATAAATGTATATACAACGTCAAAAAGCACAAATGAGCAGGAATACTGCGTACATGTGTTTCTGCGTTTTTCAGGAACGCCTGTTTCAATGCAAAATGAGCTTCTTTGCATCCATAAGCTCACATTTTTGCATTGAAAATGTGTTCCTGGTAATGTCAGTATTCCTGCACATTTGTGCTTTTCAACGTTGTATTTTTGTATTTACTTTCAAGCACTAGGGCATTTATTTACTAATTAGAGAATCTTTGATCATTATTACCGTATTTTCCTGTATATAATCCGCAGCGGCGTATTATCCGCAGCGGCCTATTTTCCCTCCCCCCAAAAAAAAGCGTCGTATAATCCGCAGCGCCGTATAGTCCGCACCTTTTTTTTTTTTTGAATGTTTCGCTTAATTAACGTGCATTTTTTAGCAGCCGAACGTATTTCTTATCAGAGGTGTGTCACATACGTCATCGTTGGGTCCCGCAGTAGACGACGTTTCATTGGCGCCTTTTGTTTCGCTCCCGGCGGTTTGCGACTGCAAAGGAACCTAAAACGCAGCTGGCTGCCTTCTTGACGTTCGTAATTAGATTCGCCATCGCTAAACATAGTTATAGCTTTTTTCTTATTTGCATAAAGGATTAAACTTTTAAGATTTTAAAGCGATCTATAATAGAATACTAAAATGATTCAAAGTTCTTTGATCATGACGTCACGGAGAACGGATGAGAAACGTGTTTGTGGGCTGACGCTTTCGATTCAAATGAATGTATTTCTCCGCGCTACGAAGCGACGCTCCTAAAAGTGAAATTATTTTTACAACTTAAGGAGATTATGGTTAAAGAAACAAGCTTAAAAATGCGTGATTGTCACAAACTAATCTGATTTCTGAAGCGGAGGTTCTAATTACACGCGAGATTCGTACACCGCGCTAAGAACTATTTCTTTCGCTTCTCGGTTTATTTCGTCATTTTCAGCGGAGCGAGTGACGTATAATTTGCGCCTCTCTGTAATTGGACGATAACGCGATGAGAGTCGCCTGCTTAGTTCGGCCCTAAGAGCAGGGGGGGGGATGACATGCAAGGAACAAGGTGTTGACCAGGAGGATTGAGCGTTGAGCTTTTCATAATGCTTTCAGCGCCATCTGTTTATTAATTTGATAAAATAAAACGTTCTTTCAAAACTTCAATTAAAACTTTTCAGCTGAAATTTTTTTTATCAGATTATCCGCAGCAGCGTATAATACGCACCTCAAAATTTTGAACTTTTTTAACACATAATCCGCGGATTATATACAGAAAAATACGGTAATTAATCCTAAACTTCTTGTGATTTTCAATAATTATTACTGAATTTTATCATAGCCCTCATTAACCTATGTTTATCATTGCTATATAC
>JAXGGA010010287.1:0-47611 GCA_038373865.1 Uloborus plumipes
AGTTTAGTTTTTTTAAGTTATTAACTGAATCATCGATTTTTATTGGTTCGCTCATATTGTGTTTTCGGATTAATCACGTCTTCTTGTAATCTCCTGACAAACCGATATAACGAGGAAATACTGTACTAAATTAAGCACAACTTTTGTTTTCTTTTTTTTTTTTTTTTTCATTTTTGAGCCCATTTGGATACGCATTTTGAAGCTGTGAATTGAAATCACCGAGCACAGCAAATAACTTTTCCTTCAGCATTCACTACACCAAGTACCAAACAGAACACGGTTCTAAAGGAATAAATTATTTTACTCTCGCCGCGTGCAAGCACCAACATCAACCTTCTTTTAAACGACCGCAGATTGAGGAATATAACCATAGGTGCCAGAAAGTTAACATGGATCACAACAATGGAGTGGACCTTGAAGAGTACTTTACCCTTAATAGATGGGCCAAGGTTAAGGTGTGGAACTTCTGATCTTACAAACTGTTTCTTACAAGTTTTCCTATGATTCAAGCAACAGGGGGTCAGACTGATCTTATAAGTATTCCAGTTTCCTTTTAAGATAAATGCCTTTAATTTTTTTCTTCAGGGTTAGCATTTAAAAATATAAGTAAACAACCTTAGAAATTCGCAACTGAAATAGGACGGTGTTTTTTTTTCTTTTCTTTTAATATAAAGGGGTGATTTTTCTTAATTCTTAAACATTATATCAACATAGTAAAGTGTTATATTTTTTGTGCTGTCTCTAATGCATTAATAAGTTTTGTTTTAGAAATAAGTAATGTATGTATGAGTAAATGTATGCATTCGCAAATAGTTTATTTGAAGCTCTCTATTAACTTATCACTCATCCTGATTTTTACATACATTTTATAGAAACCAAGATGGAAATGACCTTTCTTGACTGACTTAATATTTAATTTCTTCACCTTTTCTGATTTAGATCGTAAGATCATTTTTGCGTCATTTCTGTTACATCGCTATCACTTTCATCTAAGCACTTTTTTCGCTTTTTAACTCTACTTTTGTGTTTTTTCTACAAAATAAAGAGCCACTGTAGTTCTATCGAATGAAGGTCCCCCCCCCCCCCCAGTCTAGCCTTTTGACTGACCTACAATAGTAATAATTTAGGATGCCAACTCACCTTAGTGCTGATTTGATCCCTCTTTTTCCAGTTGTTACAAAAACCAATGCTGCTTGGAGGTTACTTTCCTTCAAACATAAGTTCTCGCTTCCGAAAATAAATAAGCAAATGAATTTAGTAGAAGTTTATAAAGAAAGTCAATAAATTGCATAGGTCACATTGCACCACAATATGACAGCGCTTAGCTCATCTTACTTTCAAAAAAGGACAAGAGCGACTCATCGAATAAAATAAATCTGGCTGTAGTATTTAAACAAAATATTCCATATTAGTAACTATTACTGGGCCAATCCACGGAAAACCCGCCATATTGTTCCGCACGTCAAGCTCATATAGTTCATTAAAAAGTAGTGGTTTTAAATGGTAATGGACAAAATTTTATAGCTCAATAAATCCCAACCTACTGCAAAAAACTTCTTCGGCAAAAAAAAACTTCGTTTATTACCTTTTACAACTACTACTCTTTGATGAAATATGTGAGCGTCACGTGCGAGACAAATGCAAGCACTTTCGTGGAATGCCCCTACTACGTGGAAACACCTTACAATTGCTGACTTCAATTTTTTGATACGAAAAAGAAAAAACAAAACACCAATCTTCAAATCAGTACTTAGAGCTCTTTCTAAGCAATGTAACTTATCACTGATTGTGTTTTATCTACGTTAAGTCAGTGCTGATCTTTACTAACAGGATTTATCACACAAAACGCATCTAACCTATTCGATGTACGTTAAAGGTTTCTTCGGGGAATCATTCGCATAATGCTCAGTGACCGCACTTACCCAGTGGACATACTTACCCCATTTTACCTTCTGTTAAATCCAGTTTCAAGAAAAAAAAAACATTCATATCCGGTTGTTTACATATGTATGCGTGCAGTGCTATAATTGATTAAACATATTTGGGGTAACTCGTCTTGGGGTTTGGGGGAGGCATAAAAAAGTTGATTTGAAACCAATTTACATATTATTTGCATAAATTTTGCACTAAAAAACTAAATATTTCGGGCAAGAGCTCTCCCCCTGTCCCTTCTCCCAACTATGGCACTTAATGCATCAACATGTGTGCGTTTATGTGTAGTAGTCAGTATGTGTGGACAGTCTGTGTAATGAGAGAGATCTGAATCCAAGTGTAACTAGTGAATGCGTGTGTGCTGCATTGTTTGTTTTCTCAGTGTAACGTGTTGTGTGTGGAACTCAAAGATACTGGACGTTTTAATACCTGTTGCTATGTATAAATTATACACTGAGCAAAAATTAAGTATTTCTACAAGGAAATGCAGAAAATTTATTGAACTGCGTTTCTTGTGACGCTGCTGAAAAAAGTAACAAAAGCTATATTGATATTAGAGCTGTAACAACACATGTCTATAGTTAATAGCTACGCAAAAGTTTGAATTAAAAAAAAAATGAAGATTGTGTTACGATTTAAACGTCTGTCTGTTTTACAAAAGTAATTATGATAGAATCGTCGTAGCTTTAGTTTTACATCACAGGTATTTTACTAAAAGGTGGAAAATATAATTCTAAATATGATACTCATATTTCTTGTAACACAAAATATGTAATCTTTTGACTGTTTTTAATAATTTTTATTATGTGAGAAAGTAAGAAAAATTGAAGTTTTCGAAACAAGTAACTGCAAGTTTTAAGAATTGCTTGTTTAATATGAACTGATTTTTGCACAATTCGAAATAAAACTTAATAAATGAAACAAGAATCTTACTCTCTTATATAAATGAACTAAATACATTTGTTTTGTTTGTTTCCTTATACTCAAATTTCAAAAGAAAATCACCCCAAACTTTAAACATATTTCTCCATGTGGCTAACTTGTGTTTATTATAAGCCTTGTTCTCATAATCTTTGAATTTTCGTAATGGAGCGGTTTTTCTCGAAAAGTTAAAATGATTACAAAAGAAAGTAGATTATCAATTTATTGACACAATTAACTACGCATTTTTGATGCTCAACGAATCGTAATTTCAAATAACTTAAATTGTTAAAAGAACCAGTATGCAATGAAAAATTTTTTTCTTTTTTTTCTTTTTTTTTTTTTTTTTTTTTTTTTTTTTTTTTTTTTTTTTTTGCGTCATAGAACAAAATAAATAATTTGTTTAGAGGATTTTCGCAAAAAAAAAAGAATTTTCTCCGTTTATTTCTGCTTTTTAAAAATTAAATGTTGACATTTTACGCAAAGTCATTGCGAAATATTTTGAACTGTGAAAAGTAAAATGGAACCAAAACATCTTTGTGTCCACAGAGTTGAAACAAATGCTTTTACTTTTAAGATGTTTTTAACACGCTTCTCCACACAAAATGCGCATTATTGACAAACATTTTCAGAAGATAGATCCTAGTGTCTTTTGAATTGTTAAATGCTCAGTTATTCTTTGAAATAGAAAAATAAAGGACAGTGGGAAAAAATTGTGGCACTGATAGTTCAGGCAAAAACATTCCATCCAATTTCGATTATTTTCTCAAAAACTGATGAAAGGACCAAAAGACTAATACACATTTTCTCCATTCACTCAAGCTCCATTTTTTATTTGATAACTCATTGATTTGTTTTGTGTTGCAGGCAATGATGTTCAGTCCACTAATGAAGGAATCCTGGTATGCTGTTTCTTTTATTTTTCCTCATTGCTTCCTTTATTTGAATATATTTGTTTTGGTATTCATTTTCAAGAGAAAGTAGGTTTCGAAGGAATATAATCAAGATGCGCAGTTGCCGAACAAAAGTAGGGCAAGTGCGTATATGGCCTTCATTTACTTAACAATATAAAATAAAACTGATATTTGAAACAATAGCGTATAATTTCCTTTTCTACGAATCATTTGCTTTCAGCAAATTTTTAAATACGTGAGAAAAATCCTTAAACTTGATCATTACTTGATGTACTGTCACAAATTGACTGAATTCACTTATATAACATCTGGCTCTAGTATAGCGGAATCAAGAAGATTGCTTATTGATCTCTTCTGATCACATGCTGGATATTTATTTTTCATGTCTTTCCGACTTCTATCTATTACTTTTATTATTGGTTAAACCAGTCACACGACGCTTGTTAACTTCATTGAATATCGGGAGAAAACATAAATACACAACCTTGATTTTTATGTGAAAACTCATCCGAATTTCAACTCTAACTTTTAAGCGAAAAATGTTTTTAATTCTTTTCGAGAACTTTAATGATTGTGAAAAATTAACCAATTAATTTTCATGTTAGAAAATACTTTATATCTACAACGCCAATGAAGCAAAAATGTAAACTTTTGTCGATAATATCTTCTCCCCATAAAAAAAATGCTCTTTGTTCGGCAGTTACTTTTAAATAAAAGCACGTATTTATAACAAAAGTACGATGTTGAAGCTATGTTCAATTTTGCCTATACACTAATTAACCCAACTGCAAGCAAAGATCAATTAATCGTTCAGTCACTATATCCCTACAATAATATAACAACATCAGTATCTATTTGTTATACCACTTAATATTACCATATACTCAAAGAACACACGATTTTGCATTTAGATAGCCAACAGAAATGATTAAGATGAAGTAATCTTGCAATTACTTGTTTATTTAAAACCAGAAAAACATAAACCCTCATTGTTTACTACTTTAGGAGAAAAAAATAGGTGTTTCTGATTGAATAGTTAATAATTTGGCTAAACTTTTGAAGGCACAATTAAAAGTTATTTTGCATTTTAAAATCAAAGAAAAAACACGACATTCATTCAGAGTAAGCTGTAGTGTATCTTCGGCAATAAAAATTAATGTATGATCAGGTCTTTTATAAGGACTCACGGTTTTACCATACCTGCATATTAGACAGTACGTACGGTTTTGCATTGTGACTATCGTTTTAAAACATAAAACTCGCAAACCACTCGTTATATATTTTTGAACACAATGTTTTCGCCTAATTTCATGCTTTCATGTTCGTACACACACACACATAGAAGTTATTGTTTTCTTTAGATCAAATTAAAAGTGGCAATGAATTGGGGGGTCAAAACTATAGACGTTTCATTAAAGAAAGAAAAGGTAATATCTAAACATAAAATGTCAAAATCGTTGTCTTTGCTAAATTTTATAATTTTATGTTCACACATATGCCGGCCACTTTACACCTTGTCCGGCAGTCAGAAAAGTCCAACCGGGATGGATGGGTCCCGGATTCGAACCCCGGTTTGGACATGACTACTTTCTCTCTCTCTCTCTCCTGTCCTTTTCACTTCCCTGTATGAATATGTGTTGTGCTGTGAGTGGTTGTCTACCCTATAAACGGGTCCCTATGTCATAAAGTGTGTACTGTGGAAGTCGAATTTTACACCAAATGATGATACAGTAGGAAAAGTGATGCAGCGCACCCTATACCAGACAGGCTGGCACAAGACAACAACAACATATTCCCACCCATGAAGATTTTTTTTCTTTAAATTGAGTTAAGTGGCAGTGAAATGGGTGACAAAACTAAAGACGTTTCACTTGAGAAAAAAAAGTCAGTGTCTACACCTAAAATGCCATTGCAATTTCGAGAATATTGCTCCCAACGTGTGTCAGGGCCTGGGCGTCGCCGCCATGTTTCTGTTGCCGGATGCAAACTGCGCAGAGTTAATCAAATAAACTAACGTGGAATCATTTCCATACTTCTTCCATTATCCATCTGCCATTATCACGTGGCAATAATTTCCATTCTTTCGATGGGGTGTCGCCAAGAATGCGAGCAATTAATGACGGTTTCTGCGATTTTCAGGGTTAGCGAATTCCAGTGATGGATGTCCTTCCTATAATCAATTGTCTTATAATACATTGTTTTTAGGCTTCGTTCTGTCGTCACGTTTCTACACTTGCTCCTTCCTGTTATGGCTTTGCGTTGATGGATAGTGTAGTTAAGGAAAATAAAAGAAAGTGTTTGGTGGTTAATCTGAGGAGAGAAATAGCGTGAGACACGAAATAGATTAGCAATCGATGAAGAAACGTGAGCTTGTAGAAAAGAACTGAAGCAAGGTTAGGATACTTGATGTTCTACATTTTGTTTATGCGCCACACTCATTCCGATTTCAAGGGGGTACATGCTTTAACAAGATGGATGAAAGGAAATTGGAATACTTCATTGCAAATTTATTATTAATTGTAAATTTGAAAAGAGGTAAAAAAGCACAAAATAAACAAAAATGTACAACTAATTTTCTTTTTTTTACGCCTATTATATGTTTTGCCAAGTTCTCTTGTCAAATAAATATCAGGCTGTTTTTGCTTGCAATTGATGTTCAAAGTATCCTCTTTTAACGGATACTTTGAAAAAGAAATTGAACTACTCAATTAAAAATAAGGAAAATAAACAAAGTTTCTTTCTTAAAGAAGGCAATTTGTTGGGTCGTGAAAGGGGTAATCCTTAAAAGAAAAAAAATAGCATAGTTGTTTATGCCAAAAACTCTAAAGTTATTAGTGTACTGGCTATATTCACACAGGTATCCCAATGCAAGTAAATTAAAAAGAAGCCCTGCAGCTAATAAAAATAATCCCACATTCGAAAAAAAAATTAATTGGAATAAACATTGCAACCCGAACAAAATAATAATTCCCTCCTATCCCTCAGGAGAAAAATGCAGCAAACAGCCGTAAGTAACGTTTTCAATTGCACCATTCAAATACAGTTAATATTATAGAAAAACGATCGTAGGTAGCATTTGCAAATACTAAGGCTATATAGACGAGCCGACCCGACGCATCAAGATTAAGTGTAACCATTTTGGATCCAGCTCGTGTTTGATTGGTTGTCCTTTCTAGCGAGTTATCACGTTTTGGTAACTTTTCACATGAATTTAAAAAACTTTGGCGATGTCCTAAAATTTTGCTCTGGTAACCCTAGCTCTGCAACAATGAAAAATGAAAGTAAAAGTAAATAAGTTGCATCCAAAGTGGTGAAACTTAAGCTTGATGCGTCGGCCTGTCTATATAGCGGCTCTAGCAAATACGTTTTCAAATTCGTGGTCACCACGAGCAGTAGAGTTGACATTATAGGGTATTAGTGGCTTGAGTTTAGCCTAGGATTCCTCTAGGTAAGAAACTCCTGTGACTCCTACTCTAATTTACTTAGGAACTTGGAACAATGTGAATCTTGCACAGAAAAAAAGCTCTTTTGAACTATTTTAAATTTTAATATTTGTCAAAATCCCTCCTCCTCTCCTCCTATTCTTCTCTTTGAAGTGCAAGACCTGGGATACAACATACTTTGCCACCAAATTTCAAGACAGCTGCTAAATATAAATGGAAAAAAATATTACATTTTTCGTCAAGTAGCCCTTATACTAAAGACTACATCAGATTACTGCAATGGTACAAGTGTATAAGCCAATTTAATCTAAATAAAGGCTTTTTTCCTTAAACTTTCAGTTCGCTGCAAATATTATGCTCTTTGAATGAGATTGAATATTTTAAGCTCAAGCTTTCTCAAAATAAGATATCTAAATTGCAATCACAAAAAGCCTTTCCATCAACAATTTACATGCTTCATTGATATTTCCCTGCAGATGTCTGACAGCGATTAAACTCACTACAAACAACTTTCAGCTTGTTAAACACACACGTCAAAACATGACGAACTCAAATGAAGCAGTAAAATACTGAATGGAATACCTCCCACGCCAAGTTGAACCAAACCCGATTCCAATCCCCAGATTCTGACGCTCCAAGCATGAAACCGAACATTCAACCATTCCAAAAGCACCCGGACTTCGCAGTTAGAGAAGGTTAGAGCACACAGTAAGACGTTTTTCCGAAGTATGTTTTAACGCAACACAACCCACTAATGCATAAGGAAATGGCGCATGCAAAGTGCTTCATTGTTTGTCTGAAAAAGAGCATGTAGGTTAGGAACGCAGTAAAGCAGACCATTAGGGATAAGTGCATAAAACGAAAAAGATAGTAAATAAACAGACGCAATTTGTTTGCAGAATTATGGGGTTGAGGAAGGGATTTACATTTCAAAAGTCATTAGAGCCAAATGAATCTAATTGATGCCACCCGCCCAAGACTTTTGAGTATCTCTCACAGACGGAACTTTTGAAAGCCAAACATAGCTAGCTAGCTCAGCACCTCTCCATTGGAAATGCCGTTTCTTATGAAAAGATGGAATATGTGTCGTTCCACTTTTTTGGTCGTTTGAATCTTGAATAGATTTGCCCTTAGGTCCCACATTTTTCGTCTTTATTACTGTATCTGAATGTGTTGAACTTCAATCGAGTTTTTATCTGTACGAATATCAGATATTCGCAAGCAAAATTTGCTGATGAAAAATGCTGCGCAAAAAAATTAGTTTTTCAGGAAAAAAGGAATTAGATTTTTTTTACAGTATGTAAATAATAATAATATACCTTTAAAATTTTGAAATAAGGGGGAAGTAGCAAATGTATGCATAAAAAAGCAACCCTTTATTACCCAAATTAATTTAACAATGTATTTTGTATACATTTTTGTTCCTTTTTAGTGGAAAATACATCAAGCAACATATATAACAAGTAAAAAATTTTTGAACATTTCCTATCGCAGGTTACCATCTGTCGCCCTCTCATCAAAGTACAAGGAGTGGTACTTTCAAGAAGCAACATTATTCCAAGCCATTTGAGATTCATCTTGGCTAAATTAATCTAAGCGGTACTTCTGAGTCTCGTCGGGGCATAAAGGGTTGAAGGAGGACACTGAAGTATTTATCCTCCACGCGCGTAAAAAATATAATAATGGACTATGTGTTTTATTATAAAACTTGCATTGCAATATTATTTTTTATTTTTGAATTTAAAATTGTACCTTTAGAGCACAAAGGATTTATTAACTTTTATTTTATTTATTTATTTTCTTTTTTATTTTATTTTATTTATATATATGTATATATTGCATGGTATACTGTACAAAATGAAATATTTTTCTAATGAGTTGTTTTCCATTTGATTATTAAAAATATTTTTGATCAAATAAAGAAAAAAACAAAAAACTGATAAATGAACAAATATTGAAATAATAAACAAGTAAAGTAATTAATTGATTTATACATAAGAAAATAAATAAATGAAACAATCGTGAGCAAGTAAAAAAATGAGTGAATGCTTGAACAAAAAAAGGGGAATAAATAAAAGAATTTAAATTAATGAATGAACACGTAAATGGTTCAATAAATGAATGATACGTAAGCTAAATGAACCATTTCACTTTTCCCCGTGCGTACTGAACAAATAAAATCAAAACATGTCTAATACTAAGCAAATAAGTACTTTACTGGGAACCAGAAAATCTTAATTTATGCTTAAAACTAACAACGAAACTTATTTTTGATGAACTACAAAATATTACAACATGTGTATCATACGTTGAAAATCTCTTGTTTTACGTATTTTTTCCTTAACTTTTAGAGCTATATTTATTTTTTGACTGCAATCAACTATATGTTTAAAAACATAATTAAGATATTTTTGACAGGTATTGAAGTTCAGTAGAACTTTGAGTAACTGAAATGATCGTCACCTGTACAAATTTCTGCAATTATTACTGCATGTATTGTCTCGAACTATATCACTGTAGTTTTTTCAACAAATGTTACGTAACTTTGAAAATGCAATGCAAACTTAAAGATACATAATGTAGTAATAGTAAAAATGTTACTATTTTTTCTGTTATTAATGATTCGATGAACTCTGTTGTTTTTTTCTTTAATTTTAACCATAACCACGTAAATTCAAAAAATAGCAACGGAATAAAATGATGATTTGCTTGCAGATCCGATCGCTTTTGAATGAAAAATAATTTTTAAAACTAGAAATATTTAGTTGGAATTAAATGTTAGGGAAAAAAAGTTATCGAAATGCGAAAATGATGTGGTGTCTGTGTATAAATATGGCTGCTTTTTATAACTTTCAATTGAAATAGAATTGTTAACTTATCAAAGAATTATAGAGAAACCCCCGTCGGTTAAATGAGATAACGGTTAAAAGAGTTTCAAGTAACAGAGGCTCTACTGTACTAAAGTTGTAAAACGAAAACAATACTCTTCCTCTTGCAATAATAATGCCCATCAACATTTTTTGAGAGTTGCGCAACGTCCCAAACTTTTCCAATCCCAGCGTTTCCCGATTTTCACTTTCTTGAATCCTAATGAAGCATTTTACACTCACGCTCAAATGATGTAACGCCTGATGACCCATGAAAACGATAACAGAAAACAAGCTGGAGAAACAAAAAACAATTCCTCCGCGCTGTGAGAAATGGGTGGTTACTGAAAAGTGTCATCCATTGTTCTATCATAGATGGAATATGAAATTCCTCTCCTATTGTCATAGAATCGGGTAATGAAATTGCTGACGGTGCCTAATTGCTCGGGCATTGTGAAAATCAGAAAGATTATGTTATCTGGGCTAGGGGAGCGAACAGAAAACGGGCAGCATTTGGGATTGAATAGACAAAGGTTAGTGCCAGATTGACAAGGCATGATCCATGGGAGCCATGTTTCCGGTGTTAATAGCTTTCTGAAATCATTTCGGATGGTTTTAGTGGGTATATTAAAACTTTATTGCTTTTCCACTTTTAAATGGGTGACCGAAATTATAGAATTAGAGCTGAAGAGTGTGTGACGAAGTTATGTATTCAGTTTTTCGTCATAAAATTCGTCATTTAAGCCCTTCAAAGAAAGAAAAAAAGCATTTTTGTAAATTATTGAGAGCGAATAAACTTCAAATAAAATATTTTTTAAATGGATCACGTTTGATAACACTCTAGCTTAAATATATTTTCATGAAAATAGTCAATATTATAATTTATGAAATTCTTTTGTGGTCTTTTTTATGAGTGAATAGATTCAACAAAGTATTCTTATAGTATTGTTTTTGGTCCAGTAGCAATCACAAAGGAATTCTTGTAAGATGCGATAAATGTGATCAGTTAATCAATTAGTTATTAGGCAGTGCCACTGCAAACTTATTTTGAGTTATATTTTCTTTGACTTTTTCTAAAACAAAATATTAGCTACACATACCGTTGTCGGCATCCCAGCTTACATAATACTGTTTGGTAATTTTAACATTAGAGGAACAATTAGTATAAAATCATTTGAAATCCAACGCTGCAAATGAAATAAACATAACATCATTTTAAATAAGCCAACTAACTTAAAGGGAGAAACAAAATATTAAAACATAACTTGACCATAAAAACTATTAATTTCTCTAGAAATGTATAAAGGTTTAATTGAGCGTTATTAAATTTAGCTCATGAATTATTTAACGTTTTGATGGAAACTTTAAAGCTATATTTAACGTTCTGTTTATTTATCTACTTATATTAAAAATTGAGTATCTTTCTAACTATCTTTCTTTCTAACTATCTTTCTTTCTAACTATCTTTCTTTCTAACTATCTTTCTATGTCACGCTTCTTTCTCCTGAACGCCAATGAACTGAAAGTCGAGCCAGGTACCGATAGATAGGTAATTTTTCAAGCTTCATTAGTTTCAATTCATATAATTATACGATTTTAATTAGCGAAGATATCAATTAATAAGTAGTCAAATTTAAAGCGATTAAGCCTAATAAATGATTAAATATGAAAGCCATTGTTGCATTGCAAAACGTGGGTGCCATGAAACAGTAATAAAAATGATAATGCGAATTTTGAATGAAGGCTTAACTAAATCAAACACGAAACTCATAAGCGGGCGACTTACATAGTATTTTTATCGCTAGCTACTTGTAATATTTTGAAACATTCATTTGTTGAAGAGCCATCTACTTATATTAAAAACTGAGCATCAATGTCTGCTTTTTCTCCTTTGAGCGAGCTGAACTTACTGAAACTTTCCTCACCATCTTGAAGGCGCGAAGCATCTCAATAATTCGAATGATTTTTTTTATATAGGAAAAAAGTAAAGGCGTGAAGCGCCTGTAAGCAAGCCGCCTTGGCGGGGAGTACTTTCTTGAAATTTTTTTCTCACTACTTTCAGGGCACGAGGTGCCCGTGCAACGCCGGGCCACGTGCGTGGTATGTCTTGAAATCGAATGAACATTAAATTATATCAAATAATATAAATTCAGAATGAGGTAAAAGTTAGAGAGGGGGGACGTTATGCATCAACATGCCGCAGGAAGCTAATCTAGCTGCCCTGGCAGCTAGTTTAGCTTATTAGTTTACATCTTAATTATTTTCTTTTGCTTATCTTTATGCATTTTAATGATCCTTTTAATCTTCTTTATTGGCTATTTTTATTTAAAAGTAATTTAAACAAAATAATACTTGCCATTGCCAAAAAAAAGTAGCTTCCGTGTAACTTTGACTAAACACGGCGGCAAATACTAGTTGCCAAAAGTTGTAAACTGTCGTCGACTAGGGCGTTGTTAAAATCCAATACCAATAAACCAATAACATCGCCTAGGTACTCTTATTCTACACCCTAATTGCTAATTATCTATAATTTATGGTTAATAATTGTTGACATATATAACATAATAAACTGTGAACGTTTTTTTTTATGTTACTCTTTCCTACTTGAAAGTTTTATTATGTTCCTCCAAATTAGATTGTTAAAAAGTTCGAAAAAAGGAAGAACATTTGAAGTTGTCTCCTGCTCATAACATACTGTCTGAATATTTTGTTATTGATGAAAATTTTTAAGCAACGTTATTTAACATTTTTAATGGCTTGTTAATAATTGTTGCACGCAAGCAACACTATTTTTATTTTTTTTTTCAACTGGTAAAGAATAGGATATTAAAACACATATCTTGCAAAAATGGTCGCTTTCACTACAAATTTGTCAATTTGCATTATTCGGAGCAAGAATAGCTGCTTGCTCTGTTTGGAAGAACAGATTTCTTATACCAATAAAACAACTTTAAAAACACGTTTTTGGAGATCATTCCTTCATTAGGAAGTATACCATGGAGCTAGGCTACCCGCCTATCGATCAAGAAATGTCTATTTCAAAAAGTTAACTTTTATACAGTGAACGTCTTTCGCAACTTTTTAAAATCTCTTATCCCGGCAATAGTCCGGGAGCTAACTGTCAAAAATCAATGGAATACTGCAAATCGTGATAAGAAGATGCCACTTGGTAGGAATGTTGCTAATGGCTATACAATGAAATTAAGACCCAGAGGCATTTTCAAAAACTGTTTTAATCCAAGATGGCGGCGTTTTTCAAAATGGCGGCCTATGCTACTGCTTTTACAATTTAACTCACACAAAAGATGTTTTTATATCAAATTATATGTTTTTCAGGCCAAGGATTTCATTTAGTATGTTGAAAAAAAGCTAAATGTTCATTTTGATGTTTATTTTTTTATTTATTTTTAAGAATTATATTGTTTACGAGAAGACTACATGTAGTATCCAAAATCTTTTAGAAAGTTAGCCAAATTGCGACCGAAGAAAATGAACTGGGAAACCTGGTGCGGTGGTAACCTAACCATGCTCAAATTAGTCTCCTAAGAACTCCACACACATCTCCCAGCGGTGCTGCTATTGTTAGAAGCATTCCGAGAAGGCCCGTTTAGTCTGTGGAGTTAGCGACAAAAACAGCCGAAATATTTCACTTCCGGATACCAGTGTGAAATTTGGTACAGAGCTTATGTACATATATAAGAACAAAAAACCGAAGGAGACACTTGATCAGGGGTCATGAACTCCCGTGATGACGTCATCAAGATGGCCGCTTTTACAGGTAAATACGTTCGTTTAATTGCTTAAAACTCCATCATAGATGGAAATATTGCAAAACTCAAATGTATCATTTGAAAGCTCTTTGAAAGAGCTATTTGGAAAGATTTAATTTTTCTTTCTGAGGTCAAGGTCCCACCTTTAATGACGTCATCAAAATGGCCGCTTTTACAGGTAAATACGTTTGTTTAACTCCCCCTAAAACTCCATCATAGATTTAAATATTTCAAAACTCAACTATATCATCTGAAAGCTCTTTAAAAGATCTATTTGGAAAGGTTTAATGTTTCTTTCTGAGGTCAAGGGCCCACCTGTGATGACGTCATCAAATGGCCGCTCTTACATGTAAATACGTTCGTTTAACTGCTTAAAACTCCATCATAGATTGAAATATTGCAAAATTCAAATATATCATCTGAAAGCTCTTTAAAAGAGCTATTTAGAAAGATGTAATTTTTCTTTCTAAGGTCAAGGGCCCACCTGTGATGACGTCATCAAAATGGCCGCTTTTACAGGTAAATACGTTTGTTTAACTCCCCCTAAAACTCCATCATAGATTAAATATTTCAAAACTCAACTATATAATCTGAAAGCGCTTTAAAAGATCTATTTAGAAAGATTTAATTTTTCTTTCTGAGGTCAAGGGCCCACCTATGATGACGTCATCAAAATGGCCGCTTTTACAGGTAAATACGTTATTATAAATTGAAGTATTGCAAAACTCAAATTTTTCATCTGAAAGCTCTTTAAAAGAGCTATTTAGAAAGATTTAATTTTTCTTTCTAAAGTCAAAGGCCCACCTGTGATGACGTCATCAAAATGGCCGCTTTTACAGGTAAATACGTTTGTTTAACTCCCCCTAAAACTCCACCATAGATTCAAGTATTGCAAAACTCAACTGTATCATCTGAAAGCTCTTTAAAAGAGCTATTTAGAAAGATTTAATTTTTCTTTCTAAGGTCAAGGGCCCACTTGTGATGACGTCATCAAAACGGCCGCTTTTACAGGTAAATACGTTTGTTATACATTTTCAATTTAAAATTGTTATAACTTTTCAACTATTTGTCTTAGAAAATAAAACCAAGCACTATAAAATAGCTCTTTTAAAGCGCTTTCGGATGATATATTTCAGTTTTGCAATATTTAAATCTATGATGGAGTTTTAAACAGTTACATGAGCGCATTTACCTGTAAAAGCGGCCATTTTGATGACGTCATCACAGGTGGGCCCTTGACCTCAAAAAGAAAAATTAAATCTTTCTAAATAGATCTTTTAAAGCGCTTTCAGATGATATATTTGAATTTTGAAATATTTAAATCTATGATGGAGTTTTAGGGGGAGTTAAACAAACGTATTTACCTGTAAAAGCGGCCATTTTGATGACGTCATTACAGGTGGGACCTTGACCTCAGAAAGAAAAATTAAATCTTTCCAAATAGCTCTTTCAAAGAGCTTTCAAATGATACATTTGAGTTTTGCAATATTTCAATCTATGATGGAGTTTTAAGCAATTAAACGAACGTATTTACCTGTAAAAGCGGCCATCTTGATGACGTCATCACGGGAGTTCATGACCCCTGATCAAGTGTCTCCCGGCGGTTTTTTGTTCTTATATATGTACATAAGCTCTGTACCAAATTTCACACTGGTATCCGGAAGTGAAATATTTCGGCTGTTTTTGTCGCTAACTCCACAGACTAAACGGGCCTTCTCGGAATGCTTCTAACAATAGCAGCACCGCTGGGAAATGTGTGTGGAGTTCTTAGGAGACTAATTTGAGCATGGTTAGGTTACCACCACACCAGGTTTCCCAGTTCATTTTCTTCGGTTGCAATTTGGCTAACTTTCTAAAAGATTTTGGATACTACATGTAGTCTTCTCGTAAACAATATAATTCTCAAAAATAAATAAAAAAATAAACATCAAAATGAACATTTAGCTTTTTTTCAACATACTAAATGAAATCCTTGGCCTGAAAAACATATAATTTGATATAAAAACCTCTTTTGTGTGAGTTAAATTGCAAAAGCAGTAGCATAGGCCGCCATTTTGAAAAACGCCGCCATCTTGGATTAAAACGGTTTTTGAAAGTGCCTCTGGGTCTTAATTTCAATGTATAGCCCTAAACAACATTCCCACCAAGTGGCATCTTCTTATCACGATTTGCAGTTTTCCAACAGTTAGCTCCCGGGCTACAAGAGATATGCCCATTATTTTTCCCTATTTCGAGAAATACGAGTATGATATTTTTCGATTGTGTTTTTAATTATTCTAGTAAATAACAATAGATAAAGAAATATTTCAAGAAACAGTGAAGATGTGTCTTTCTCGCCTACGAGGGCAGTGTTACTTTCTTGTATTCAAATAAAATTATACGTTAAAACAGACTTGTACTTGTTAAAATATCATCAAAGGATCACAGGAAGTTTGATGACCACTAAACATTAAGAGCCTCTTACTTTTATTATACTTTTTCATGAATAGGTTTTTTAAGACACAACTTTTAAAAAAAAAGTATCAAAATTGGTAATTGGTGAGCAATCCCACTTCCGTATAGTAACATTGATTCTACAAAAGCAGTTATTACTGCAGGATTTGCGTCCAAAAGGCTTCACAGAACCATTTACGCATTCCTTTTTTTTTCTTTCAAACTATCGTGTCTGTATAATGATGAAAAAACTCACTTTGTAAAAATGTATTCCAACAAATAAAAGAATAATTTGGATTTAGTTTCTGAGACAGTGTATCGCAGAATTCCTTTAACCTGTTTCAAAAACGGAGAAAAATATTATCATAATTATTTTTCTTACAAACGTTATAATTTTATTAATCTAAAAATGCTTTATATGATGTTAATCTTGACAAATGGACATAGCCATCTTTTACACAAACTAAATTCTAGTTGCACCATGAATACAGAAAAAAAATGGCGTAATCTTGTCCCTCAAAAAAGGAAGAGGTCAATTCAAAGGATACTGTTACTTTCTGTGGGTGCAGCTTGCCGAGGATGAGCAAGGATAATATCTCTACAGCGAAGAGGTTATCAAATGTGATATGTCATAATCTTCTAGTCTAGGAACTGGGTTACACTTTGATTTAGTACCAGTTACAAATGGGAAAAATGTTGCTTTGCTAAGAGAAAGTGGTAAATTCTAAGCGGATGAGTAAGAAATCTTTAGAAACACCTTAATTATGGAGTTTCAATGTGTCTAAAACGCTGTGGCAGAGAATAGGTCAGAGTTCTTGTATAAAAAAGGCATAGGAATGCCGATATTAATTTTTGATTTTATTATTGTGATTAGTGGTTCATAATGGATAGCAAAAAAGTGTCTTTAGAAGTTTTGTTTTGGTACATTACTGTGTTTAGTAACGAATTGAAAGCATAAAAAATAATGAGGAAGAATATGTCAAATTAGAAAAAACTTTTCTTTAAACTTTTACAAATTTAGACTTTGTAAGCTTCTTTTATTTTTTATTTATTTATTTATTTATTGGAAATTCTTTGAAACTTTCTGAGTAAGTAAACTGGTTATCTATTTCCTAAAAGACTACGTATTGATTTCTATGAGATGGCTTATTACACATTTCTTCTTTTTTTAATGAAACACAAATTCAAATTTAAGGAGAAGATACTCAATACTTTTGTACATGGTTTCAGTTATACGTTTGTCGGCAGTTAAAAAAAAATAGTTGAATGCTATTTCTACGGTTATTCATAGTGTAACCTTGCATATATTTTATTGGAAGCTATTTCAGTCATGTGTGAACATTAAATTTTTCCTACAAATGGCATTAGAAAGCAATTTACACTTAGAATGTAAGATTAAATCGATACAGAATAAATGATATAATGTACATTAGGCTTGAGAAAAAAAAATGGTTCGATGAGTGAACTGGAACATCGAAGAATGTGTGAATGATCAAGAGAAATCCCCCTATCCATAAAGCGATTACAAAGCAAATCGGATTCGAATCTTTATAAATTGTCCATTGTTCGGAGAGTCGTCGAACTCTTAAGACCGTTTTTCGCAATTCTTATTCAGTGAAAGTTAAATGGACTTCGAAATCCGCTAAGTGTGTCTGCTCCACAAAGAAAAGTAGCTGCGAATACTGAACAATGTATTCGATTTGAAAGTGGAGCATTTTTAAGCTTACCCTTTAGGTTAATATTTTACATGAAGAACAATTTGAGAAATGTTTTTAAAAGCTGTAAATTTCCTTGTGAACTAGACTCGTGGTGCTTTTTCTCACTGCGTGATTTTGTTTCTTGATTAGCGTTTCGATTTTCTCAATAGACTATTTCGAGTTTTCAGCAAGAACTGGTTTAAGAATTGGTTATGGGGGCAATTCCAAGGTGACAAACGTATCAAATTTGCACAAGACACCCAACAAAGATTCCAAATATGATATATCCTTGTTTTATTGCATGAACTTTAAGAACTCTTAAACTCTACTTCTATATAATACCATTAAATCTGAAAGATTTCTCGGAACATTATTCAAACACTATTTTTTTTTTTAAACTCAGTAACGGAATCATCTCATAAGGTACGTCCTTGTTACTTAGCCACAAAATATTATTAAAAAATGTTTCTAGAAATCTGTAAAATTTAATTGCATTATTTGGGAGTAAGGTCCATGTTTTCCATAAAGCTCATGTAATAGCACAAATATTTACATATCCTAGTCTTGGTAATGTGTTTTGTGAAACAAAGGATAAATCTATTAAAATAGGCCCATGGTTGTGTGTGTGTGTGTGTGTGTGTGTGTGTGTGTGTGTGTGTGTGTGTGTGTGTGTGTGTGTGTGTGTGTGTGTGTGTGTGTGTGTGTGTGTGTGTGTGTGTGTGAATCCGCTTTTTAGTTGAAAAATTATAATTTCTTTAAACTTACCCGTAGGGAATAATGTAAAATCTTTTAGAACTGTTCAAATTTGGACAGAAAATTTTTCAAATCAAAAAATAAAATGTTGCATGGGGGAAAAAGCCCAAATCGGACTATTCCCACCAAAATTATGGGTGGAGGAACAAGCAAACAGACCGACAAAACCCACATTACCTCATCTCTCTCAAAACATGGCATTCATTTTTTCTTAATTTTAAATAAAAACATTTGTAAATTATTAAATTTATTTTCAACTCCCTCCTTTTTTTTACTTACAATTTTAGTATACGTTAAAAAGATGTGTTAGAAAACGCCAAACGAAAACATTCAAATTTAATTCACTCGTGTGATGAAATTCAATTTAAATGTTTGGATGTAGCAATCTAGACGGTTTTCAAACAAAGTAACATAATAGCCAAAAACATGATTAAAAAATAATGAAAATACTTTTTAAAACCGTAAATCATTTCTGAAATCATATCTCAAAAAATAAATTACCCTCTTAACATGCTGTTTGTAAGTGTGAAGAAAGTTGATACTCAATTTATTTTACTCACCGGGATATCTTTCGCTTTCATTAAAATCAAAACTAAGCTTCACGCCTCTGCTTTATTGCATGCTTGATGAATAACGTATTGTACTTGTAGACATTTTTTCAAACGCCTTTTATACACTCACTACCTTTTACAGACTTTTCTCCATGGTAAAGTCCGTAGGATTTTGTAATTCAATTTTTATTTCGATTGGTTCTTTTATTCATTCGGTTTCAGATATTAAGTTGTTAACTTAAAAAAACTGAAACCAATTTAGCAACTACAAGTGCTGGATTTTTTTTACTTTTTTATGGGTGTACTTTAATTCTGAGAACTTGCTCACAAAATATTTGAAATTTAAATTCAGGGAAATGCTTATTATTATTACTACTTCTTTTTTCACTCTTCTCGGGATTCCGGTTTCTCATTTACTGTTTAATAAAAATATATTTCTCATACACCAATCCAATAAAAAAATCCTGGGGGGTTTTGTGAATCAAATAGCAACCCTTTATTTGTTATTTCAATATTTTTTTCTTTGAAATTAAGAGTTTTTGATTTGGAAAAATTCAAGTTTTGCAGATTTGTGATTGCAATTTTTAATTAATTTGAACTAAGCGAATAACAATTCAGAATATTTTTTTCTTCAAAACTAAAATTCATTTTAAGAATGAACAAATGCAAAGCGTGTGAGTTATGAAAATCGTAATTGGTTTTGAATTTATTGAACGAAAATTCAAAATACTATTTTTTTAAATAAAAGCTAATTTTCATAAGAGTTTGCAAGCAGTGATAAGCGTTTACATGCTTATATTATCTTTCATTTCACTCAGAAAATCTAAGGATTAAAACATGCATTATCTGAAGCCAGGTGAGCAACTTTAACCTCCCTTTTTACAGATTTGATCGGCTTGAAACATAATTTTTCAAAACTTCTCTTAAAACATCATCAGTTGTCATGTTTTAAGTATTTCTTGAATAAAGAAAGGGGCTATTGTTGTTTTTCCCTTGAACTTTAGACTCGCTGTATCATGATCACCAATCCATCTTATGAACATCCTTCATAATCATGGAAAGCACTTGTTAACTAAAATATTTTTTTCATGTAATATGGCACAATGGTTCGTAATGCATCATTTCAGGCATTCTTTGTATTTGAAGAGATAGAACAATTTTAAGTCTCACTAGCTTGCTTTCTGTAGATAAAAAAAACAAAAACAAATGAGCTGTATTAGCATTCAGAAATTACATTTTCGTATATGTTTATTAGTAGAAGAAAAAATGCAGCTTGGAAAAGACATCCGTCATTTACTATTCAATGTGTTTGTTAAACATTTTTCTCTTAACAAATTCTAACCATTTCTCGTTGCTCAAAAATCTTGCATAAAATATTGCAAAAGTAATATATTATTTGTTGAGTCATAGTAGATCTTTCTATTCTTAGGTATAAAAAAAAATTCAGCAGAAATCTTTGATTGCAAACAGTTTTTTAAACCCCCGACGTAAAAAGGAAAGGGGTTATAAATTTGACTTGTGTGTGTATCTGTCAGCGCCACCGTAGCTAATAAAAGGATGAACACATTTTTAATAATTCTTTTTTTAGGTAATTTGATCATTAGTGTCTAGGTAGGTCTCGTCTTTGTAGAACTTTAATTACTTTCAATGTTAAGTAAAATTCACATAAATTATCACTTATTCGTAATTTTTGTGGTGAAAACTTTTTCACACTTCTGCAGTATTAGTACCAAAAGAAGATATTTTTTCTGCTTTAGATGGAATTTCCTTGGAACTGCCAAGCTATATGGAACTGGAATAAAATAATCTTTTTTACTATTTCTGAGGTATATTTTTAAACCTTTATTCACGTGATTTGTAATGATGTCAAGGAGGAGCAAGGAGAGAAAAGTTAATGATTTAGAATTTTAGCTGTTGCCAGTTTACATTCAATTTTTTTCAGAAATTTATTGACATCAAAGACATTTCATCCACACTATACATCACCAAAATTAAGTTATTTCTTTATTTATTCTTATTTAAAGCAAATTTCACATCAACGCACAGCATCTGGCGACAATTTCTACGTATCTGTGGCAAAGCGAGAAATTGTTCTTCAAACTTTATTTTTTTGTGTATACTTTCTGACCCCAATCACACCTTTTCCATACTCCCCGTAATCGTAAAAAGCAAAGAAGTTTATCTCTGCCCTCTTGCTGTATATATATACAACAAATAAATGATGATTGTGACCCTTACATCAACCTCAATCAACTAACACAGCAAGCAGTATTTGATTGCTCAATGAATTTAGCATTGGCACTAGACCATTTTTCCTCTAGGAGGCCCGTACACACATGACAACTACCAAACAAAATGAACAGATAATAAAAGTATTAACGACAATAATAATAATAATAATTTAATCATAATAATGGTTTAGTACTAAAAACAAAAAATAAATAGTAAAAGTGAATCTTACAAACATGGAAAAATAATTCTTCCATAATGGCACTGAATTCATCTAATAAATAGTCATATTAAACTCCAGTTACTTTTTTCAAAGTAAAAGTCTTCTTCAAGGTGTACATTGATAAAAAGGAAATTATTTTGCTACAAGCTTTGTTTTTATTTGTCTGTACATTGCTACTTTGCTCATAAAAGCTAGGCGCGTTGCTGTTTTAGTATCCATGAATAACACACTGAACGACTGAACTGAGGTAGAGATGCAAGTGTTGATAAAAGGATCCTTTGGAGTAAAAAGAGAAGATGCAAGAGTTGTTGAAACACGTTGTTTACAATACATGCTACTTAAAAAATGAATGGTTCCGACTTTCAAAATGAAAACTTCTTAAACAATAATGTGTGAATTTAAAAAGCTTAAATACTTTTAGGTTTTTGTCAAACATAAACTGCAAGCTGAATCAGTTATTTAAATTGGACGAAATAAATTAGTCTGCATTTGCATCGAATAAATCTCAAGGGGGTTCAAGTGCATTTCTTAATTTATTTTTTTAGAATATACGAACAATGTATTTAAATTTAATCATAGTAAAAAAAAATCAATAGTTTTCCTAACTAAATCATAAATAAATTTATATCTATGCAATTTATTAAAATAAATGAATGCAATTCTCATTCGTTAGTTCAAATGACTTGAAATTCCAAAATTTTCTTTCATAGATAGATTTCACTCGATACTTTTCATAACAACTACCATGGCGTAAAGCAGTTCTTTTCTCAATAGTTATTTTAAATAGAAACTGAAATGTACTAAAAAGTAAAACAAATAATTAGGGTGAGTTCTGGTAAGTGCGTACCCTTTTTTGCAAAGTTCATGTTCTCAGGGATGCTGCTCTGTTGAAAAATCTTGTACACTCACAATTTTTTTTTAGTTTTCTTTCCAGATCCTTTACTAAGATTTTCAAGCATATAATATGTTAAATAAACCATAAGCATAGGTTTTGTGACCTGGTTTATGACACCTATTCTAAGGTACGCACTTTCCCTACCTAGCGGGGTAAGTGCGTCCACCTTAAATTATGTTAATATGAGCAGTAAAAAACTTCTGCCACATATTAAATATGTTAGGTAGTTGCCTTGGGATAATTCATAATACTAGAGACCAGCACTTGCTTGCATGGATGAAGCGCAATCAGTGATATTCCACGCGTCTTGCGAACAACTGTGATTTGAAGATTGAGAGAGTTGTGTTTGTGATTATTCCTCTGTCCTTTTAATAAGACCAAGTGAGCAAATGTAAGTTGTTTTTATTTAGTAATAGTCACTCATAGTCTACATAGTTTAATTTGGTTAAATGCATTAATCAGTCTGTGTTTAAGAGAGGGTTCGCACTTACCCCTTCTTAAATGTAAGATGAGACATGTGCGTCCAATAGCTTTGTTGTAAGTGCGTTCCCCTGTGATTTTCTTTAATTCTATTTGTATGGTGGATCGTTAGGTGACCTGAGTGAACAACTCGTTTTTTTCTTTTTTTTTGAATAAATACGGTTTTAAAATATTTTTCCTATTAGAACCAGCAGCAGTAAGAAAAAACACAAAATAAAGAGCAAAATAAAGAAAATAATTGATCATGATGTGACAATTGTACTTTTTTTTTTCTTGTACATTCAAATAGTTTTTCACAAGGTGTTCTTTAATTTTCTTAAATATAATTTATTCATTACTCCACCTTCGTTTTTTTGAATCAGTTGGTTCCTTATTTAGTGTTTCACTTAATTTCATTGCTTCATTTGTCATTCTGGTTTAAATTAAGTATAGCTCATGATCGCTATTTTCAACGAAAAATTTGCTAACTCATATCTAAAAGCCAATATATTTCAGAGGTAATGAATAAAATTGAAATATTATGCCGCATTCAATGTTAATATAAATACTTGATGGAAATGACGTCGGATTTATAATCGGTTTATAAAAGAGCAAACCATCAAGCAAAACCAAAAACCAAGAAGCAAAATTAAAGGTGAATTACGAGAATCGGATTTTCCACGTAATGGTACAAACTTGCCTCATCATAATGGTACGCACTTGCTCCGCATAATAGTACGCATATGCCAAATGATAGTGGTACGCACTTGCCCCATCATAATGGTACGCACTTACCCCCACCTTACTTTAAAGAAAGGGAAAGTGCGTACCGTCATATAAACAAATTTTAGTTTGAGTATTTGATCAAAATACCCCATGTGTGTTATTAGTAGCTATTACTTAAAAGAAACAACTTGCATTTCTTGACTTCATTTGCTTGGTATGACTACAAGAGAAACTGAAACAAAACCTTCTCAATCTTTACTTAAGAGTTTTTTTGAAGACATTTAAGTTATCCCTGATTGTGTTTCGTCTATTGAATCCAGGCCTGAATTCTACCTATTGAAATTATCATTAGACAGTTATCTAACATAGTCGATGTGTTGCAGAAGTAATTTCAAGACAGTGTTCATATAATTCCCAGTGGACGCACTTACCCCGTGGACGCACTTACCAGAACTCACCCTATACTTTTTCCGGCAAAAATATTGAAAAATATGTTTGTCAGAAATATAATCCGGTAAACCTTCTGATATTTCACCCTGCTAAAAAAAACCATGTATTCACCTATTACAGTCATACTATAAATATTCATGAGTCATTAACATAATCCTTTCCCTTTTAAAACTGAAAATAAAACTTTCATTCTGCATTAAATAATTTACTTGAGCAGCACAGCAGGTAACAAGTGTTGAAAAAAAAGCCTGTCTGAAAATGTAGTTTGAGTGCAACTTATTATGTTAAATACTCAACAGCACAATGAGAGTACAACACATGTTTTTTTTCTTATTCTTTTCTCTTTTTTTCTATTTTAAATCCTCATATCATATGTACACAATAACATATTTTAACTTAGTCTAGACAGTGAAAAGCAAACCGATTATAAGAACAATTTAAAGTTTGGAGTAAAATGCATGTAAAGTGCAAACACTAGATGGCTTTCATTGAAAATGTTTTCTGAACCATACTGTATGATGCTCACACACCAGGCCTACTAGTACCATCTTTTCCTCTTTCTCTAAAACAAGCGAAAGTTTCTCATACTGTTTATACTAGTTATCTAAAATTTTTCAGTTGTTTGCATTTGCTCCTTTTTACTTTTAGGTGCTTCTAATGTTATTTGGAGCTTACAACTAACAAGAAGTTCCATCCAGCACTAAACGAGCCTACTTTCCCGTGTACCAACATTGACATTCTAGAATTTTATTAATATTCTCTTAATTATGTATGACTGTAAATGTATGTTCTCACCGAAACCTTTCGAACAACAAAAAGTTTTTGCAATCTTTCGGTCTGTTCATTTGAAAGATATTAGAGGAGGGGGGCGGATTTTTTAACGTTTTAAAATTGACCGAAAAGTTTTTCAAATCGAAAAGTCAAATATGGGAATGGGCTGACCTTGCCGAGATCTTTTTAGCAAGAAGAAGTTTGTTCAAACCGGACTGTTCATTTAAAAGTTATTGGAAGGGGGAGGGGGAGAGACACGCATTTTCTCCATGCCCAAACCATACAATTTCAGTCTTTAATTTTTCAATGTTTAACTATTTTATTTATTTTTTACTTTTTTGAACTTCGGTACATTTTTAAGATGCATTCAGCTACTTCTAATGCTTTTTTCGTCTTTCTTTTATTCGTACGGGAAGGTAGATTAGTAAAAACAAGTAACATTTTACAACGTCGCATATTGTCTTTTGAAAAATTTAATTTCATTACCGAATGTGACGCCGCAGTTTCAAAATGACCAATTGAAATGATCTAATTTTGTTTAAAATAGAAGAGTTATTATTAGAAAAATTATTAAGAAAATAAAATAAAATATTTCTTAAAGTTTGAGTTTAAGAACGAATATTTTTTAAATTTTAAGTGAAAAATACTTTACTGCTGCATTTACGAGCAGTGTTTCATTCTGAGATATCAGACAAGGAAGACAGCACTTCCGTAAATTGAATTTAAAATAAAAAACCAGCACCAAAATTTGCATATACAATTTCGTAACATTCAGAAACCGTAGATGAATATTACCGGAAAAGATAAAAGTTTGTCCCACTATTTTCAGATTCCACGATAAAAGAAAAAACTTTTGCAAGCAAGAGATACTTTTCCGCGATTCACCCTGATTTAATCTACCAGTCGTGCGTGTCTAAACACTAGTTGCGGAAAAGATGAAGGATTTGGAAGATGAGATTGGTCACTGAAAGTGACGAAGATGTGAGATAATCTTGATTATGCACATGCTTTGAAAACATGATATTTTAATATCTCTGGAAGAAAGAAGTTGTTGTTTTTTTCGTTCAACTTCGGCTGTGTTAAGCATGTATAATCAGAGAAGAATAAATAAGAATTTTTACGTGTAGGCAGTGTAGTGAATTACTTGAAAATAATGTGCAAATCATATGCATCACAAAATAAACATGTACGAAAGCTTACTTTTAGTAACTGAAATAAAAAGAAAATCTGGATTTTATTCATATCACATTACTAAATACATAACACGGTTGACAGTTGCCCTTCGACATAACTGTAATATTAACAGCAGAAATTACCGACACAATAAAAGGAGTGCTCTAAAAATACTGTAAAAAGGGTCCCGAAAATTATCCTGCAAAGTGTTCTAAAAGATAAGACAGATGTCAGCCTTAAAAATATTATCTCAAGTGCGTCCCCAAAGTTATTTTTTAAAAATCTGATGAATCAGATAAGTGTTGTGAAAAGTGTTCCAAAGAGTGAGCTTAAAAACGTTCCGAAAAAGGAAATAACTATTCGTGTTCAATTAAGGTGTCAAAAGTGTCTGAAGACTTGCAGTGTATTTTTGCTACATGTTTGTTTTATACATATTGTCTTGATTTTTCTGATGGTATTTTTGTATTGTAATTATAAAGCTTAAAAAGAAATATTTTAAAATATTCCTAGCATATTATTTCTATTTAAACTGGTATTTAAATACGTAGATATTTGTAACAAATATCATTCGAAATTGATGCAGTAATAAGTTTTTAACGCAACTTTTTTTTTTTTTTGGTAACGCTTTATGTTAGGTACCGAGACTTGGTTTTTAAAATAAATTTACACATAATGCAATAAACTTATAAAAATAAACAAAAACTATACTAACTGCATAAAAATGGCATTTAAATAGTTTTCAAATTATGCAGCCTCTCCGTTACTGCTGCTGAATTCAAACGAGGCCCCTCCAGTGGTAAAAAGGTTTTCCACTTCTGGCACAGAAAATTAAAATGCAGAAAGAACACTTTCAACAACTCCAAAAATAGCTTTAAAAGAGCAATTTCATTTATTGCATGCAATTAGTTGTATAAAATATTGCTAACTTTTATCTTTCATTGAGTAAAAAACTTGTTTCACAACTATGTCGGAAAAGTTGCACTAAGCTTTCTTCTCTTTTTTTAAAGTCAAAGGCAGTAAAAAAATTGAAGTAGCGCAAAATTAACCCGCAGGCTCAAAGATATTTCGAATCCTGACATAATAAGTAATTTTAGTAATGAAAATATAAAGAACATTGGAAATAATAACAATTAAATGTGCCCTTGTAACATTTATTTATTTTTTCTTTTTTAATAAATATGCATTTGTTTATAATATTGATTAATTTTGAAAAGACGCCATTGGTACATTTCCAATGATCAAAATACATACTTGCACCTTTAACTTATGTTTCTTCCGAAATGTTTTTAATACTTGATACCAATAAACACATCTGCGTAGTAATTAATATCATGCAATATCAGCAATGAAAACATTAAGAGCTATAAAAAGCACTGTAAAATGTACAGTTGCTATATTTTTTTCTTTTTTTAAATAAATTTGTTTACAATAACGACGTTTTCAAACCGAAAAATAATCTTTGATTAATGTAGATATTCTCATTCAGAATTCTAGAGGCGCATTATTGGTGCGTTTTCAGTCAATGAAATACATGACTCCCATAAAAGAATGAGTAGTTGGCCACATACTTCGGCTTTCTTTTCATTGTGATGGAACACTCGATGACAAAAAAGTGTCATTCGGGCCACAAAAGTAAAGAGTAGCTGTTTATTTTTCTGGTGTTCTGTATTCATGTCCTTGTTCTTATTCACTCAAACTCTTGCCTTCAAGGCTTCATACAAAATGGTGTTTTCTTAAGGAATGATGTCAGTTGCGGAACTTTTGTCAGAAGCAATTTTCATGAAGCTCAAACATACAGAAAAGAAAAACACTCTTTGAAGTACTACATACCGAAATAATTTCTCGCTGGATCATCACAATGGCTTGTTAAGAAACCAAGAAACCAGCTTTTGGAGAAATATTTTAATGACTTAGAAACCTGAAAAATTATTTTAAAAAACTTATAATTATCTTCAGTTTCACCTAAAACCGGTTTTGGCAGATGATTAATAAGGGTGAACAATAAGCTTTCGAAATTCCATCAGGTGCCCGAATAGTTAAAGAGGAAGGTTGAAAGTAATTACTTTTAAATCTTCTCAGCACCAATGGGAATTTTTGACTGCCATCTTTTTCAGTTTGTTGTGAAAACGAAATCTTCTCTCAAGTATTATGTGGTAAGAAGGCTAACTTTACACTAATGCGGAAACAATTAAGGTACCAACAGACGTAATTACAGCACGAGTTGCAGAAAATGTCGCCGAAACCTGTTAATGCACTTGCTTTTTTGCAATTTGTGCCACAATAAAGCTGGTTTTGCTCATTTTACGTGCAGTGAAGTTCCATGCATAATTTTCTTAACTTTTTCCAGCGAATACTTAATTTAAATTAATTTTTGTGGTACTATACACTCAATGAAAAACTCCACATGCACTTGGCAGTCATTATTGCTGTAACATAAATAAATTATAACTAGACTTCTCGTCGCAGCAAGATTTATTTATTTATTTATTTATCTTTTTTTTTTTTTTTTTAGAAAATCAGATTTAAGCAATGTCACTTAAAAAGTAAATAAAAATGCTTATTAATCTTAGCAGCTTAAAAATAATGAGCTTCTTTGTGTTATGAATTATTTATAATATTTTGAAACACATAAAATAATTCTTTTTTACGCCGAAATTCATTCATTTATGTAAGAATGTCTATTAAATACTGTCGAGCCCGCTTATTAGAATGTCGGTTAAAAGAATATCTCACTTAATACAATAGGTTTTCACTGTACCAAACCACTGTAAAGTATTATTTTGATCCCGAATAATGGAATATCCCGCTCATTAGAATAATTTTTCTTGGTAAATAATAGGGCACGAATGTACTTTCTTATTTAAATTGTGTCTTATAATTTTCTCTGCTTCGAAAGAATAAGCTATGTAAATTAGAGGGGAGAGATGATTTAGTATCTTAAGTTTATTAGAATAAAAACTACCAGTAAAAGTAAATTCCGGACTGAGGGCAAAAAATTGTTCCTGTTTAAATTCTTGACATTTCGTTCGTACATTATTACGGATTTGGTTTTAAAGATTTGGTTACATTGCTACTTCAAAAAGCATCTGAGTTGAACAATTTTTTGGATAATGGCAAATTATTAATAAAGTTATTAGCTATGGAAGTAAAATGGACATTCAATCTGTTAATAAAGCGTCAATATTCTTCAATATTAGTCAAGCAATAGGGAATCATGTCCCTGGTTGATGGATAAGAAAGTATAATGTAAGATTCCGTGAAAGAGGATAGATAATCACATTGCCAAAGATGGAGAATAATGTTGCCATTTTACGTTGTAAGAAATTATTTTTGTATTTAGTGTAAGATGAACTCGACTTTGGAATTATTATTAAAACAGTTACAATACATTCGAAAAATATATTTAGAACTCGCAAAGAAATAATTAATAAATGCACGTAGCTTGTAAACTTTTGCTATTATTTTGTCTAGAAGAAGTATAATTTAAAAACAACGGGGTTTCTATTGTAATCTTTTCCCAGAAAAGGAATGAAAAAATACTTATACTTTTAAGAAGTAATAAAAAATTCTGCTAAGAAATCACACTAAAAGAGCAACGTGAAAAATTTATTTAGTTTTTATTATAAGATAGGCATATGTTCTAAAAAAATGGTAATATTTAACTGCTAAAATTAATAGTTACAAAAATTTAATTCTGGTTTTTAATGTCAAAAAGGGCAATAAAAGAGTGTAAAACAGTAAAAGGACACAATATCAATGTTCATCACTTGGAAGAAGACAACATCTTCGTTAAATAACTAAGGGATAATCATTGAGTTCGTTCTGATCTTCTGCCATCAAGGATAAACTATCAATCGAGTGAAAAGCTTAAAAATTTATTTCAAAGTTGTGTAAATCCAGTTATATATAACTTGGAAATTGCAAACAAACTCCATCACACACAGAAAAAAACGTTCTTCCGATTGATGGCAATATTTTAAATGTGTGGGTAAGTTTTCCTTAACTAAATTGCGAAAGGATGCTAAATCGGTTTTAACAAATATATCCGGTAGTTAAAGTCTTGTAAAAATACGGCCTGATTAAGAACACTGTTGATTAAATCGCCTTTCAAACAGATAAAAGTATCAAAATCGGTTCATCCGCTTAGTAGCTACGATGCAGCCGATAGAGACACAAACACACACGTTAAACTTATAACCCCTTTTACGTCAGTGGTGGATCAAATAAGAGAGAGAGTAAGAGAGACAGTAAGCTCTTTTAAGCGAGAAAATCGCGTAGTAGATATTACAGACGATCTGAGAAAAATATTTAAGCACTCTGGTTAAGAAAACAACATCCTTCCATCGGAAATGATGCAATCTGTGCTGAACGCGTGACTAAAGGGGACAAGCACGAGACCCCGAACGCAAAAGAAAAAACATTAATATTGTCAGAATAAGGAATGTGTAATGAATCCCTGGCCAAGGAATGAAGAAAGCGTCCGAGGCTCAGCAACATCAAATTGACAGGGTCTTGACCCTCGTTCCAGGCTGGATCCAAGAGACGTGAAAGACTACCGTTTTGGATGGGTTAAGGAAGTCAAGGCGAAGTTGACTTCGTCCCCTGTGGTGTTTTCAAAATGCCCAAGTAATGCTGATGGAATGACGTGATGCTCATTGTCGAAGGTAAACATGGCTGATGAATTCAAATCTTCAAGGAGTTGGGTACTAAGCAACGATTAGGTTACTTCCTATTTGCACAATCTGAAGTGTTTACAGCAGTAGTTGCCTGGTGAACTTTTCAAGTATTATATCGTTTGTGAAAACACAATTTTATCTACATAAAAAAGGGAAAGACAGAGCAAAAAATGATCATTCACTAGCAACCCTGTCAGCACATCTCAAAAATACAGTATTGGAGAAAACAAGTTTTTCACACTACTACTTTTAGCTGATTTATTCTAATTCTAGAATAAAAGCAAAAGATTTATGATAAGTGTACTGGTTGGTTTATGCACTCAACTTTTAAAAGTATATACCTACTTCGCTCTGATAGTGGCAAAGGACGTAAACAAGTATACCACCAAAAAAAACTCACACACCTAGTAATTTAGCTTAAAGTTGGGTGAAAAGGATTATCAGAAAGCAGTAACATCAAACTAGTAGCCAGAAATGTTATTCAATTATTACACTTGTGCCACTCCACAGGCATGAAGAAAAGGAAAACAAGTCCTTGAAAAAAAATCACTCTTTGAATTAACATAAATGGACTGATGACAGATTCTTAACTCTGTTGTTGTTGACAGCTCCAAAGTGATATTACGTACTTTTATTCGCACAAAAAAAGACCTTTGCATTCTTGCATTCAATTGTGATTGACTGTGTGGTAGGTCAAGGGAGTTTTTTTTTTCTTTTCTGGTACCCGCTGTAGAGATTTAAAGCCTGAAATAACATGCTTGATTAATTCTTCGACATTTTATCAGATTTTGAGACTCGCTTTAAAATGTTACCTATACAACGCTGATGTGGTCAAAATGCAAATCATGCAAGAATCACAGGTCCGCTTTTTTTTCGCATTTCACTCATAGATCTAATTTGCTAATTAATTATGCAGGCTTAATTATCACTGTCACAGACTAGGAGTGCTGGGCTAAGAATGTCACGTGTGACTTCTTTACTTTTCTTTTCTCTTTGAATTATTTATTATAAGAGAAAGTATTTTGATGCAAGACAAGTGGACAACGAATAATACTTTAAAATAAATCTCTCTATTACGTAAACATTGATTTTTTTAATTAGAGTTACCTAACAAAAGTTGTATCCATTGCAAAAAATTTGCAATTTCTTCAAGAAAATACCGAAATAGATCACGTACCATGATTTGGAAAATATTTTATAGAGAGCCCCTAGTACTACTGTTACTTCAGTTTGTAGCATAGTATTTTTGTTTTTATTCAATTATTCATTATTATGAAAGTTTTTATTCGCTGTAGTATTTAAAAGTGTTAATAAGGGAATTGATTGCCCCTCTGGCTTTTAGAAAATAACATTTTCATGTAACATTGGGCGCGTTTTTTCTTATTTTTTGATAAAATTTGAATTTAGCATACATTCTTTACCCCTCCCCCTCCAGAAAATTTAAAATGACGTGCCTGGTTTTATGGCTTGCAGTAGAAGTCTAAACCTCCATATTAAAGCAGCAACTGCCCCCCCCCCCCCCCTGCCGTCCCATAAAAAAAAATGACGTCACACATTCTGCTTTTTGAATTGTGGGTTTTGAACAATTTTTTGGAAAGAAATCGGACCATTATGGACAGCCTCTAACCAATAGGCTCCCCACGGCTTGCTTTTGGTCATTTACTATGGTAAAACAATTACTATAATTTTGATTCAAACTTTTCTTCTTTTTCTCGGGTAAAAGAAAGAAAGAATTCATTTTAGTCAGAATGTTAGCCGTCGGACTTTTCCTGTTTCTAATTAAATCTACATTTTGTTCAGAGTGGGAAAAATTGCCTTCTGTTGACGAAACTTACAAGTTCTTCCCTGAACTTTATTACGTTGGAAGGCGGAAGATAAGAAACATTTTCGTTTTTTCAAACATTTAGGAGCCACAGTGTTCTCATTTCCCATTAAATTAAAGGAATCATTATTTTTATGCAAAAAACGTCGAGCGAAACCGAATCGCATTTATAATTTTCTCTGATCCAGTGGAACTGGGAAAGAAAATAACTTTCTTTCCCATCGGGTTCAACAAACTTCTTTGAATTGCGAAAGTTAAATTAATTTTCTAAAAAATATTTAAATTTTACTTTTCTAAACAAGTTTTATTTTTTCCAATTATAAAATTCGTTACACATATTTGGAGCAATGAGAATTTAACCACGCAAACTTTTATGCGGAAATAACCAAGATTATATTTATTAGGTACGTTACAATCGTTTGCTTTTTGTTCTTCATTCATGATTTTGTACTTTTATTTTAACAATTTAATTTTAGTGAATTTTTCAAAAATTAGTCTGAATAAAATTTTGACAAAACTATGCAATCTGTATATAACTGCAATTAGGGGAAAAGTAGTTTTCATAAAATTGTCCTTATACTTTATCATTTGATGCGCAATTGTTACATCACTATTGCAGAACAGTAACTCAACGGAAAATAATTTTTCTTTACAAATTTTTTGCTTTAAAACAACCACATGGGGTTCGAATACGATTTTTTGTTCAAAAATGCTACTCTACGGAAAAGTGAAAATCGTACGATTGTTTTGTATATTTAATGGAGTAGACCTAAAATATAACGCGACGAATAGGAAAACATGATGTAAAATACAAACAATTAAATTGCCCAAAGCATATATAAATAAACTCTCAAATTAGCTATAAGTTTTTTGTCGGATATATTTTCATCCATAAACTCACATTCTTTGCCGAAACAAGTGTATGCAATGCTGCGCTAGTTTTTTTGCAGTAAAGCGTTTTTATTTATAATTTTACTTTTCTGCACAAAGGTATTTATTGGTTTTTCGATGTAAAAATGGCTTTAAAAGTAAAACTTGGATGCTAAGTTTGAATTTACTGATGTATTATAAGATAACAGGCCATTCAATATTTTTGGAAAAAAATTAAATCCGAGTTTTTGGACGCAAGTGTAAAAAGTAAATAGGAGAAACTACAATTCAAATTATTCCTTTTTTTTATTCATACAACAGAAGCAATCCCATTGTCACACTTATTGTGAAAATGCTTTTTTTTTAGTAAAGAACACTTGCTGCTGCCCTACACTGTAAAAAAATATTTCTTAAAGATTTTAAAATAGGAAATATATTTAAAGATAGAAATAAAACATAAACCAGCAATCTTTTAAAGATTGAGGATCCCTTTCTTTTTTTTCTGGAAAGTTGTTTATTAAACTCTCTTTAGATTACGGCAATATCCAAAATAGGTCTTACTTAAAAACAAAAATAAAAGTATGTTGATATAAAACTTAATATCTAGTGTCAAGAATTGTATAGGTAAAAAAACGTGGTTAATTGTTTTTTAATGAAAAAAAAATGAAAAAAAAAGATGTATACGAATCGCAACTTTTATCTGAACTATAAAATGCAAACAGATCGATAATAATTTCACTTCATCTTTTTACTGAATTCAATTCACCGTAACAAAACAATCCTATTTCTGACGTTTCTACTCGCATCCTACTTAAAAATATCACAAATAGAACTTTCCCTCAAACGATATTTACTTTAAAATGTAACAGGAAATCATTCAGTTCGAAATTCAAGCAGTTATGTAGGTTAATTAATATTCAGGCATTCTCGGAGCACTGGAATGCAAATCGCGTTAGAAACAGGCTCTAACTTAAAACAAAAGTTATTTCTGAGTATTCAGCTCAAGTTGGAAAAATGAATGTGTTTTTAAAGTAGAAAAGAGATATTTTCATTTGAGAAATTAAAATTCACTGTTAACTCTCTGTTATTTAAAACGTTATTTGTGTGTATCCTTTGAAATTTGCTCTTATTTACTACCAGGACTATTTGTAAGAACTTATTATTATAATATTTAAAAAGGTACTACAAATGTATTTGAAAAAACTTGTTAAAGTGATTGCCTTAAGTTGTGGGTGGCGGCTGGGGGGAGGGTGTCGCAATGTAAGTAGAGAAATGTAAGGGGAGACATGAGCATCAACGATTTCAAACTCATATATCAAAACCAAGATATTACTTCTTAATGAAAATTGTGGAGATCCATTATTTATTTTTTATTTAAATATATTTTTGAAAAAAAAAATCAATTAAAAAACAAAGAACCGACTTCAAAACTGCAGATAGAAAATGCTCCAAAAAAATTCTTTGAAAACCATCGGTACCATTTTTAAACGTAATTTTTGAACTCGACTCAAAACGATAGTAAACAGGATGCGTAGCCATGTTTTTCAAAAAAAAAAAAAAAAAAAAAACGCTAAAAATTAAGAACAAAACATTTGTACCGTTACAAAATATGTTGTGAGTATACGGATGCTATTGACGAACCTGGATCCATTAAAACTAATATTTGAAATTGAGCAATGGTTGCTTTTATCTATTGTTTTCGTGTCGACTTCAAATTTGATGTTTTAAAGTGTTACTGTGGGTTTTCGAACTTTATATTTATTTATTTATTTATTTTTTTACTTTTACTTTTTAGAGCAGTTTCTATCTGCAATTTTTGAGTGATTTCTTTTCTCTTTTTTTTAATATTTTTATTTCGGTCTTTTGAGAGTAAATGTATTTCAGAAATGGTATGATGTTACCATCACGAAACTTCTTATCTTTTTCATATAAATGCTACACATTAACAAAAAAAAAACTGTTAACGCTTCTCAAACTTAAAGCGATTGCCACTAAAAACTAACCTTTATTTTTCTCTGGGATTTATTTGCGTGTGAACTAGACCCATTCAAAAGTTGATGGTTTCTCAAATCACTTTATATATGTCACAGAAATTCATGTCACGTTAATCGTGATAACAAATATTCTTACTTGTAATTGTTATCGATTATTGACATAAATGAAGACAAAATACCACTGGAGGAATGATAATGAATGAATTTCATGTTTGCTTCAGAGATCATCATTGTGATTACTATTAATATTGTTATTTCATGAAGTTTGACGTGTCCTGTGTATCTGTCAATCTGTGTATGTCTGAGGCACGCCATATAGCCTAAACGGATGAACCAATTGTGATTTTTTTTTTTTTTTTTTTGTTCTAAAGTTAAAGTTATCGAGAGTGTTCTTAGCTAGTTCGCGTCTTCGGATGACATTAATTAGCAAATATATTAATTTAAAACCTTTAAAATGGTTTTCGCGATTTGTGAAGTGAAAACATACTGGAAAATTTAAAACAATAGTATCAAAAGAAAGCAAAAAAAAATGTGCATCTGATAATATGTGTTTAGAACTTCTATGTACAATGGAACTTGAATCACGACGTTTTTAAACGAATGCGGCTAAGGTTTAAATTGCTTGCACCATTGGAAACCGATGTCATTATTGATCGGCGAGGACAGAAAACTCAATGATTTAAAATGTTTCTGTTGCCAGTTTCTACTTGTTAACAATTAAAATACTTGTAATTGATTTTAGAATGAGAATTTTCAATTTTCCCTCTTTAATCTTATTTTGCGATTAGCAAATATTACAGAAAGGATTATCTTTTCTTTTAAGTGTTTACCATATCCTCTCGAAAACAATTAAATATATTTCAATTTAAAATGATTCATGACCAGAGAAGTTCGTTTTAATATTAAATCGCCAATCAGGGACAGGGGTTATTTAAATTTTTAATTTAATCTTAGTACTTGTTTTAACAATGGGTTTTATTTTTGATCACTTAATAAGGAAATTACATGAAATTTACTGTTTTTACCCTTACAGTTTATCTAAAAAACAAATATGATCAAGCAAAAGTATGGAACCTAAGTTAGACCACCCCTTGTCCATGAAAATCGGTTCACTAAGTGAGACGCTATTATAAGCTAACAAAAAAAAAAAAAAACATGCTTACGATTTGAACCTATATACCACCGCCACTTTTTTTTCTTTTTTAAAGATAACCACCACTTTTTTTTTTTTCTTTTTCTTTTTTAAGTCGGTCAAAAAACAAATCTCCGTAGATTTAACTCAGATTTTCAGCAAAGTTCGAAGCGTAGCTGTGGCGTCAAAATTCATTAATGTTCATGTCATTTTATTATGAAAAAACACGATTAAAATTAAGACTAAGAGGGCTGGGAATGTTTAAATGTTGAGAAACGTTGCTTAGGTGTATGATTGCAAAGAATCAAAATAAAAAACTTTTACAACGCTCAAACAATTTCAAGTCTTTTCCTACGGCTTCTACGTGGCGTCTTCATGAAAGAGAATTAGTAGTGTCTAAAATTGTTATTAAGTAATTTTTGTTTCTCGTAAACGCTTATTTTAAGAACAGTAGACAAATTGACCTTAAAAAATTTAATGTGACTGGCCCCCAAATATTTTAATCCATTGTAGTGCTCATATTTACATTTGAGGGCCTAAACTCGGAGGTTTTTACACGCAAAAACATATCAAGTAGGCAATAACTTATATGACAACAAAAATAAAAAGACGAAAAAAAATTAAGCATCTACTCTACAGTCCAAACATTAGGACATCCTAGCGTTGATATTTTAAAAGTGATTGAGCAGCTCTCTCATAAGAAGTTATTTTAATGGATCACTATCTGTGCCTGTCAGTTTAGGACGACTTTTCTCTTAAATGTGGTGAAAATCTTTAGAAGATCCAGAAGGCTCTTTCATTATCTAGAATAGCTATCAATCATGAGGGTTAACAAAATCCTGAAATTTGTTGACGAATGGGTTTGAATTTGTTTTATTTAGGAAAACCGATGACAGCTGGAGTAGCAAGTTAAATAGAAATTGTGAACTCTGATCTGTAAATTTAAAAAATGCTAAATATATTATCATTCCCATCATTATTTCTATTGTTACTTCTATTATTATTTTATGGAAGTTGAGTTTTCATTTATATAGCGTGATGGGAAAAAAACTTCAAGGACATTTTTGGAAAGCAATTGTTTTGCTCGTTAATTATAAGAAATTATTACAAGTTTTTTTTTTTCTTCCTTCTTTTTCTTATTTACGTAACAATATGTTTAGTTTTTTTTTATTTATCTTTTTTTAGTTTTACAACTGCAAAGACGCAGAATATTGAAAAAGATTAAGTTTTTCGTAGCAGAGCTTTTTGACTTAATCGAACTTCTCAAAAAACGAAACTACATATTATATAAATTTTAACTTTTGTTTATTTCAATATGTTTAGTTTTTTTTTTTATTTATCTTTTTTTAGTTTTACAAATGCAAAGACATTTCTGCAGAATATTGAAAAAGATTAAGTTTTTCGTAGCAGAGCTTTTTGACTTAATCGAACTTCTCAAAAAACGAAACTACATATTATATAAATTTTAACTTTTGTTTATTTATAGGTAAGATTGTACATATATACTCTTTGAATATTTTGATCAGCAGTATATTTTGTGGCGGCGCGAGCGCATAGTCTATTTATTGCAATTTGTTCTTCACTTGTAATGATAAACTGAGAACACAACGCATCACTACTTAAAAACATAAAAAATAAACTGAAAACAAAAACTGTTTTTTTTTTTTTTTTTCGCGGCGCTCTTTCATACTGAACTTGTAAATCTGCAAGAGTTGTTTCGTCCTATGGTCCCATTCACTACACGTTGTACTTTGTATCGTTTCTATTTATGTCCTTCATCGTTCATGCCTACCGTCCCTTTTTAGGGACGGTCCAAAAAGTGTTCCCGAATTTACCAGAAATAAGCATTTCAACCAGATAATAGTGTTAAATTACTACTTTGGTATTGTTTCAGTTCATTATTAACAGATTACAGCACATAACCCTTGTAAAGTGTGTTCTGTAGCCGTTTTTTGTGATCTTTATCAAGAATTGCATCGTTCACAATCTCAAGAACAAAGGTTTTTAAAATTATTCCCAGCTTACCAGTTGATGTTAATTGCTACTTTTATTTCTTCCTATAAAATGTCTTTTTAAATGTTTAAAAAAAAAAAAAAGTAACGTATGTACCCTCTAGTGCTTAGCGTCCCTTTTTAATGACGATTTTTCTTTTTTTAATAAAAATATTATTTTTGACATATTTTTTTAATTATTTTTCCTGTCCATTAAACACTATCAGTAACCAGTATATAAAATATCTTTGGGGAAAAAATGTCAGACATTAATGGGTTAACTTTTCTCTCCATCTCTGGGGTTCATGACCCTACTTTTAATTAAGCGTTATATGTTCCTCTTAATCAAAAGACGAATAACATCTGTTCCTCGGCCAAATCTTTATGAATATTCATCCACTAAAATACAAACATTTAAGCTTTACAACATGTTATCTTCGCTATTACGCAACTGCTTTATGATTGTTCTCGAGAAGATTGGCTTCTAGCTGTAGAAGATTCAGGAAAAATTGGCGCGTCGTGGACATGTAACCTGGATTTCGCAAAACATAACACTATAAAACAAATTTGCTATGAAAATTCAGACATGTGTTTTAAATGGCGGGAAGGCTTTCTTTCAAAATATATTACTTGTGCTGTAGAATGGAACTCGCTTTTTTTATATATACATGTTTCCCTAATGAAACTAATTATTCTTCAAGGCTCCTCGTCTAGAGGAAAAAGAAAATGGTACAATGAATATTTTCGGCGCATATATGGTACATTGTACATTGCTGGTATAAAAAATTGTAATGGCCTGATTTGACACATTAATAGCGAATTGAGGTTAAGAAGCTCCAAAAAACATTACTACTTCTCTTAATTTTAGTACATTTGGTAGGTTTTTAGTTTAGCGCATTTTTCTACTCATCTGCGTCACATTTGTTAAGAATAGACAAGGAACTAATTATTTAAAGATAAAATTTTCTTTTTTGAATGTACAAGAAATATTTTTAAAGACAGAATTAATTTTTAATAAATTATCTAAGATAGTTTTCCATAAATTAAGCTTAAACTTTATAATATGGTATCAATTTGACCCCCGCCTGCACACTTCGTTTCTATTTTTCCCTTTTCACTTTCTTATTTTAAATGTTTATTGAATTGAACTTGAAATTACTTTCAAGAAATTTGCTAATAAAATTATCTGTTGTACTTTAGGTTATTTTACTAAATAAAATTTCGCACTTGATACATGGTCGACTTTTCTAAACCTGCACAAAATGGTGAATAATTTCTATTTGAAAAAAAAAAAAAATAGGATTCAATAGTGAAAATTTTCGATGTGTGTATGAAGAGATCAAAAAAATTTCGATAGTCTTTCAATTTAATGCACGTAATATGCTTAATATTCTCACCATAATTAAATAACAAATTAAACGAAGAAAACATTCGTTTTAGTGATGATTTCGTATTATCTGTCGTCGTATAAAGAGAGTTCCACTGCATATAGAGTATTTCTTTTGATTACCTATTTCTCTTTCTAATTAGTGTTATTTGCCAGTGTCACACCAATACATGTATTTATATTTAGCTTTCTGGATTGATTATAATAAGACCTACTGGGTCAAACTGCATTTTCAGGCCTTTTAGTGGTATTTTGATCTTAATACTGTGACGGATCAACAAGAACAAACTGTAAATGATATTTTTTGCGACGAAATCTGAATTCAAATTGGTAGACACTTTTTTTTTTATTTACTAGAGTCACCATAGTTAAAATATTTAAAACCCTTTCATATTCTCATCTTTGATCAACTTTTGCGAAACTCTTTAAAAACCAACATTTTCATATTATAAATTAAAACCCAAACTAAGTTTTATGCACCGTATCAAATTTTCGCTATGCACAGAAGTATTTCAATTACACAGATAGAAACTCTCTTTATAAATCTCGACAAAACAAATTATCTTCACGATTAATGACTGTAATATGAAGCTTTTTCTAAGCACTTTTATTGCAATCAGACTTAACCCATAATCATAGGAATATATCTTTTAAATACATCAACACAATAACATTTTAGAACGTAAGACAGCAACTTATTCATTCGGCTCTTATTTCAACCTCACTCTTTGATTAAAATCTGAGAATTAAAAAAAGAATCTACTTCATTTATCACTTTGAATTGCTTTTCTTTACTCCAACGAAAACTCGGGTGCTAAGTAATTTTTTGCCGCGGGCATTAGCATTGTTTGACTGATTTATTTTCAATTTTCGATGTTGGTTTTAGATCAACGAAGCTCAATCTCTCTAGCACAATTTATAAAATGTATTTTTTTTCTCGTCGAAAGTTTGCACAGAAATGCGGTCATTATGTCAAGCTTTTAGCTGTGACTAATAATCAAGCCATTATTTCTAGAGCATCAAGTATTTTTTCAGACAAAAATTAAACTACTTATTTTGCATTTATTATCATTATTATTAATTATTTTTCCTCCGGATGATTCTTATGAAAGTGGTACTTTTAATGTCGTTTTTTCTTGATAGATAATCAAACATTTTCGTACTTTTGTAATATGTGGATTGCACTCCAATTTATTTGATGGAAAAAGCATTACAGAAATTACAATGGATTTACAAATGATAAATTAGAAATCGGATGATTGAACACCTCTAGTGTGTAACATTAGTTTGATGCGACGTCCTAAAGGCATACTCTTAAACTATACCTCTTCGCATTTTGCTTTACATGTGTATGCGAAAATAACAAGTAGGTTTTAAAATACAAGGATTAAATTTACAGTATTCACATTGTAAGGAATGCTAGAGCATTTTGAACCTATTTTGATATTTGAACCATTGAATTCGTGCAGAGAAAAATACAACGTTAAGGAGCCACAAATAAGCAGGGATACTGCAGACACGTGTTTCGGCGTTGCAAGGAACACGGGATTTTTTGTCGGATGTCTGTGCATCCATAAGCTCTTTTTTTTTTTGCATTGAAATAGGCGTTCCTTGTAACGTCGAAACACGTGTCTGCAGTATCCCTGCTTATTTGTGCCTCCTTAACGTTGTATTTTTCTCTACATCAATAGCACAAGTATTTGTAAACTTCATTGAATTCATATTTACCGATAAAAAGTATATGTAGCCATTTTCCTCATACAACCTTTTTTTTGGGGGGGTGGGAGGGGGTAACGGAAATATTTCAATAAATAATTTTTGAAATTTGAAAAATGATAAAATAAGATCAAAGTGCTGCACGGATGGGGTACCTTGGTGCTATCTCAGCAATTTTTCGAAAATGAAGTTCTAAAAACGCAATTGTAGGACTACCTTTGATGAAATTGGAAAAGAGGGTATGCGCGGTATTCTCCCCTGAAAAAATTTCGAAATGAGCTTCTAAAAAAACAACTATAAGACACTTTTGACTACGCAATATGATCGATTTAGGTTCGGAGACTGCCCCTGAAAAATTTTCGAAAATGAAATTACAGAAGTGAAACTTCAAACCATTTTCAATGATATGAGGGGGGGGGGGCGACCTCGAATATTTTTTGAAATTGAAGTCCAAAAACGCAGTTGTAGGCTGTCTCCGAATTTTAAGGGAAGGCCTCGAGTTTGGAGACTGCTTCGGAATTCAAATCATAAAAAGAAATTGTACGCCATATTTAATAATGTGAAGAGGTATAGGGTGCACGCTTCTGAAACTAGTTCAAAATATAGAGCCTAAAAATGCAACTGTGCTGTCGGGTGTCTTTAAAATTAGGGAAGGGATAGACCTGGAATTTTTTTTTTTTTAATTAAAGTTTCAAAACCAGTTGTAAGCCATTATAATGACGTTCAGCGAAGTGTTTGGGTTCCAGACTTACCTAGGATTTTTTTTTTTTAATTGAAATTCCAAAAACAAAGAACTTGCGACAACAGAGAACGATGGGTCGGGAACTCTATGGCGGATATTCGTTTAAACTGAAGTCATAAAATCGTCTTATCATAACTTTCTTTGAAAAAATTGCCTAAATCATTGCCATTTGCAACTCTTGTTGCAATGATGCATTTTTTTATATTATTAGTTATTTAATACCAATCTATTGTTTTCAATAAGTACATTTCTATAAACATTGGATTAGTGAGATTTTATGCTCGGATTTTCTGAACCGCATCTCGTATAATACATTAAATATTATGCATGAAGTATTATATAAATTGTTTAAATTAAAAAACTGATTCAACGAAAAGTATACTTAAGCTAATATTTAGAAAATTGCCAATTTGAGTCCCAAGTGAATTTTCACTAGTATTTCAATAACTGGTTAAAAAAATAATTTTCCTCAAAAAAGAAGATAAGGTTTTGCTTTCATTTCATCTAATAACATCAAAAAAATAATAATAATTTTTTTTTCAGAAAATATTGTTTTTATACATCAAAAATCAGATAGGTAACGTGTACCCAGCAGCAAAGCTTATATGCAAACAGATAATGCGCACTTTCTAACTTCCTAAAAAAACGCCCTTGCACAAAAAACGATTCTATTTTTACCCCTTTGTTAATATTTTACTTCATTTTTGTTTTAATCGATTTCTGATTTTCTGGCTGATGCGACGAAATAAGCGCGTCCCAAGTTCCGCCGTCAGAGCGGTAGGGTACCTGGTAGGGTGTTTTACAGGGTTGCCAGACGTCCCGGATTTCAAGGGACAGTCCCGTTTTTTGAAATATTGTCCCGCGTCCCGGGGAACCTTGATACGGGACGGCTAAAGTCCCGTATTCTGGCTAGAAGCATCATTTTTCAAAACAAAAAAGTAAGCTCAGAAATTATTCTGACAATCATTTCAACAAACGTTCGTTGTAAAAGTGGTGTATCTCCTTGTAAATGATTTTACTGTGCCTTATTGTAGAAAAGCTCCTCTCAATTTTTCAATTGGATGTGTTCAGTTATTATTAGTCACTAGATTGTTTGAAGCAATTAATTTTAATCTTTTGAAATTTGCTTCGCTTCGCTTTTATACTAAAAGATGTAACTAAATGTTATTCCATTTAGCAAACAAATACGCGTTTTAAAAACATAAAGATGCATAACTTTTACAGTGAGCGACAGAAATATAAGTTACAGTGAGCTTTATGGCAACCTAAAGACCATCAAAACTTAAAAAGAATTATTGCAGCAGTAAATTCAGGCAGCAAATATGATTTAAAAAAAAAAGGTTTTCCCCAAAAGATAATGAATATATTTTTTAAAATTTGTTTTAGGTTAACTTCTTATAATAAGTTCAAGTAGTAAGGTTTAATTCTATGTCTACTCAATTGTAATCAAAATTTTAGTTAATGACTCATTAACCTTTTAATTGCCAATGTTCCCAAATGGGAACATCAACTTTAAAAAATCGTTAAAAAAAGTTTCGCTTCTGAGGAATTACCTTTTTTTTTCTATTTACTGTCAAAAGTAGACCTGATTTTTTGAAAAAAAATCTAGTTAGCTACTACAATTATTGTTTTCTACAAAAAATCGCAAAAATGTGCTTTTTTATGGATTTTCACGGAGACAGAAAAAAAAAATTCTAAAAAATTTCAAAAAGGCTCAACTTTTTTGATATTCTAAAGTAACCATAAATAAGGATCCTTTTAATGACCTAAAATGACAAATAAAAAATTAAAGCAAAAATGTAGCTCCTATAAGCGATCAAACTTCGTTGTTCCCAATTGGGAACATTGGCAAGTAACGCTATACAAAATCCGGTAATTCACGCCGCTTCCTAAGTTCGGTTATTTGATTAGTGAAAGCTTTGGAATTGAAAACAACCTCATTGAAAAAGAAAGTGGGTAGCCTTTCGACCTTCCACTGCTCTCCTTTTTGCCCCCTCCCCCCTCGTCTCCAGTTTTTGAGTGGGAGTGATGTCGAAAAATCGCTTTGCACGTAGAAATGAAGATGTTTACAGGTTTTCTCTTGCACCCTGCTCAGGCTACAACCTGTTAGCAATAAATATCCCTTCCTTGTCACTTGAGACTGTCCAGAGATTCGGCCCCCAATCAGGGACGTCATTTCGAATTTTCTAGGGGGGGGGGGGCAAAGGGTGCATACACAATGTAAAATTTACCAAAAAGTGGCAAAAACCACGCCCACTGATATGCAAATACATTGATTGCCCAAAGTCGAGGGGGGGGGGGCAATTGACCCCCCTTCCCCCTTAAATGACGGGCCTGACCCCAATCAATGTTTTTACTCATTTTCTCCCTCATTGTGGAGATTTCGCTTTCTGTTTCGCTAGAAGTGATCGCGACAGTGTTGTTAGAAGTCGTGCAAAGAATGGGTTCCAGAGAAAAGTTTTTAACTTTGCAAGAAGCTATTGAATATTTTCAAGCCCTATCAGACTCAGATGAATCAGCAGATTCTGTAGTAGACATTTTCCAATTACCGCCAGATGAGATCGGGGCAATAACAGATGAAGATGTTAATGCCAATGAATTTGATAAGGTTGTTCCTGCTGATGTTTGCGGACAAATAGAAGTATTCACCCGCAAATCGCCAAACGATGTATTGGATGACCGAGACGATTATTGTTACCCCATCTACCTCGGAAGCTTCTCCAAAATCCAAGAGAAAGAGGAAATCATCTAAAAAAGGAATTAACTGGAGAAAAAATGTATCTTTTGATAAAACTATAGAAAAGAAAACTCATAAAAAACTCTGAGTCATTTCCAGAATTGGCAAATTTATTGCCGGTTGAAATTTTCCACAAATTTTTACCAATTGAATATTTGGGTCATTTATCGAAAATGACAGAGCTATATGCAATGCAGAAAGGAGAACAACTGGACGTTGATGAAAAGGACATATTTCTTTGACAATATTTGCTTATAAAGTGCGTATTTTTTTTTTTTTTTTTAATGTTTTGAAATGTTTAACGTTTCAAATTGAAATGAATTTGTCAAATATAATCAGTTATATCAAGCATTTTATGCATAAATACAAAAGAACTACAGCGAGCGTAAAGCGCAATCGATTAAAAACCTTAGGAAAAAAACTTAACATAACATGCCAATGTTCCCAAATGGGAACATGCCCAAAATCGTAGATAAAATTTTTTTTTTTTTTGAAAATTTTTTTTGCATTGTCTAAAGGGATGCCTAAGAGTCCTATTTTTATGCAGCAACTCAATTTTTTATACTTGGAACATAGTGCGGCATTTAAAGGGTTAAAATTATTTGCATTCAAATTTCCCCATTGGTACGTCCAGCTTTTTGAAAAGTGTACTAAACCTTTGTCGTCAGTAGAAGCGACTATTATATCTTTCACGCCGAGACAAGCCCGTTATTTATGACCTCAGGACGGTTGATCAATGGCTCCCCCCCCCTGGTTTTGGGAACTTAGTGTATTTGCATATAAGTGGCTTTGTTTTTTTGCTTTTTTGGTACAATTTACACTGAAATTTGGCACAATTTACCTTTTGCCCTCCCCCCCCCCCGATAAAATTTGAAATGACCTGCCTACGTTAGGAAAAAGGGTGTTAAAAACAAGGAAATACGAATTTTCACAATAATTAGTGTTAAACCTTTTCCCATACTCATATTCATGACGAAAAATAACTATGCAATGGTAAAAAACGAAGTCTGTATTCACGTTTTTATACTTGTGAGAAACATTTAATATTAAAGTAAAAATTCAACCTTTAGAATTCATCTCTCAACCCATCCCCCCCCCCCCACCCCCGAGCTGTCCCGTATTAACAGTTCTTAAATCTGGCAACCCTGGTGTTTTATCGCATCGTAATTAAAAATTTTCATTTCTGCATCTAAAATTGTAGGTAAGATTTTTTAAAGTGATTTTATAAAATGTGTGTCATTTAAGTCATCAGATCGGTAACATGCGCTAAAATGCGCAGTTTTTATTATTTTAAAAATTTATATATAAGTATAGTCCTTTATTACAAGTGAAAAAACCATGCGTTTGATTTTGGTTTAGCGCGATCGACTCGGAAATAAAAAAAAAAAACTTTGTCTGTGTCAGATCGGTAAGAGTCAGAGCGGTAACATTGAAAAACAGCGAATATATTACCAAACTAACTCACACGTTTCAGAATTATAAAAAGCAAAAATCATAGGTTTTAGCCATATATATTGAATATTTTTGTTCTTAAAAAATGAAAAGCAGTGAGTTTTAGTACAATTGCTTCATTTGTGCTTTGTATGACCTGACAATAGAAGTTAGTAAAATAAGAAAAATTGACACTGCAGAAATTAAGTTGATGAACTATTATTATTTTATTTATTTATTTATTTGGTACTTCAATTTCTCATAACTTCGCTAAATAACTAGATAATAACTAGCATGCTTCTAAATTTGAATTTCTGATCAAGAAATTAAATTTCCTGCAAGTAATTAAAGAAAAGCAAGCAGCAGAGTTGTGTGTTGAAAAAGTTGAAGTTGTGTGTTGTATCAAAACAAAACTAATGTTTTATTAGCTTGGATTTGATAATCTCATAATTTATTTTATCTAAAAACCTCATCGCTCATTTTTATTTCCAAGAAATGCTTTTTTATACTGAAATTTGATTTTTTAGCTAATATATATATTTTAATATAATTATCTTAATTCTATGTTAAAAATGCAAGGAAATGATATCATTTTTAGAGATGTTAATGAAGACTGAAAGCATAAACTCAGATATGTAGCTCATGTTAACATCAGATCTGTAACGGCTTAAAAGTGAGTAATCTAAGGAGGGGGTAAATAACTTCCTTGACCTCCCCCCCCTTTTATTTTCTTGCATTTAGACTTAGAATCCAATATTAATTTTTTTCTGCAAAAAAAATTTTTAATCAGAAAACTCCAACTTCAAATTAGCACTTTTCAAAATATTGACTCACTTCCTACTTCAAATTATGTCACTCAAAATCAATTGTTGTCTTCAGATAATTCTACTTGAAATTAAAATACCT